>JAPXFY010002438.1:0-2500 GCA_030674185.1 Monoplex corrugatus
CTGCCTGGTCTCTGTATGGCTGTGTGTCTGTCTGTCTCTTCTGTTTCTCACTCTCTGTCTCTCTCTCTGTTTCTCTCTCACTCTCTCTCTTTCTTTCTTGAATAGAAAGAATGTCTGTCTGTTTCTCTCTCTCTCTCTCTCTCACTCGCTCTCTCTGTCTGCCTGTCTGTCTCTCTCTCTCTATCTATCTATCTATCTATATATCTGTCTGTCTGTCTGTCTGTCTGTCTATCTATCTGTCTGTCCGTCTGTCTATCTATCTATCTATCTATCTGTCTGTCTGTCTGTCTATCTATCTATCTGTCTATCTATCTGTCTAGCTATCTATCTATCTATCTATCTATCTCCATCTCTCTGTCCGTTCCTCCCTCTCTTTCTCTTACTCTAAAGAATGAAAAGTTCTGCTGGTCCAGATGGAATAGTGGGAGAATTAGTGACAGTTAGTGGTATGATTTTGTTGCTGCAGTTTTCAAAATTCTCTGTGGTAAGGTCTGTTTTCAGGCAACTGGACGGAATCTGTTTATACTCCCACTGTTATGAAAGGCGACCTTACTGTATTTAGTAAAGTAACTACAGAGGTATATCACTACGTAATACGAGACATAAATTTCAATAAATTTCATGGGTTTCATTATAAATTACAGATTTCAGAAACAGGTGGAGTAAAACAATAGCACAGATAATATCAAGCTGGTTTTAAGACAGGTGATTCTATTACTGACTCAATGTTTACACCATCTGCAATTATGCAAAATCATCATCATCATCATCATGTGCCCTGCTGCATGGTGTTGGCGATTATGGCCCTTCATATGCATCTATCCCTTGTTGCCGCAAGCACATCTTCCACCCTCTCTGTCCTCAGCTACTCTGCAAGTCCGTCCAATATTTTTCCCTGGGTCTACCTGGTGCTCTCTTTCCATCCAGCTTTCCTGTTGTGACCAGGTGCTTCAATTCCCCTTTCCTCATAAAATGGCCCATAAATGTTGTCTGTCTTTTCTTAATCTTCCTTACGAATGATCTTCTTGTGTCTGCCTCCGTCAAGACTGTCTCGCTTGTTTTCTTTTCCGTCCATGGAACTCTCAACATTCTTCTGAGAAACCACATCTCGGCTGCCTCAATCTTGCTCTGGCTTTGTTTGTTGACTGTCCACGCCTCACAACCGTATAACATTATCGATTCACCTGTCTGCCAACAATCTCCTCAATCCTTTCCAGTCAGCCTACCGCCAGTGCCATAGCACTGAAACTGCCCTACTACACATTCTCAACAATCTCCTCCTTGCAACTGATACTGGCAAAGTCTCTCTCCTCACACTCCTTGATCTGTCTGCAGCCTTCGATACCATTGACCATGGTATTCTCCTTTCTAGACTTCATCATACTTTTGGCATCTCTGACATTGCTCTCTCCTTTTTCACTTCGTATTTATCAAACAGAAAACAAACTGTTCTCATCAATGGCACTTACTCTCAACCTGCATACCTGACCTGTGGTGTTCCACAAGGATCTGTCCTTGGCCCTGTTCTTTTCACTCTTTATACCTCCCCCATGTCCACCATCATCAACTCCCACTCTATAAAACACCACTTCTATGCTGATGACACCCAACTTCAAGACAGTGACTCACCTGATAATATACAGCGCCTGTTGACTCGCACCACTGAGTGTTACTCGGACATTAAGAACTTGATGACACACAATAGACTTCAGCTTAATGACGACAAGACAGAAGCTATCCTTATTGGCACCCGTCAGAAACTTTCCCAGCTGCCTCCTCTTTCTCTCCCATTATGTAACACATCAGTCCCAATTTCTGATTCAGCTAAAAACCTTGGTGTCTGCATTGACTCTACCCTCTCCATGAACAACTTTGTTTCTCAAACTGCCAGATCTTGCTACTATCATCTCCATCGTATAAGCCTGATCAGGAAGTATCTCTCTGTCGAAACAACTGCAAAACTCGTTCTCTCCTTCATAATGTCTCGCATTGACTATTGCAATTCACTCCTGTCTGGTCTTCCTGCCTCCACCATTCACATCCTACAGCGCATTCAAAACAATGCTGTACGCCTTGTACTCAAAAAGAAAAAAGCTGACCACATATCTCCTCTCCTGGCACAACTTCACTGGCTCCCTGTATCAAAGCGCATACAGTACAAACTAGACACCATGTGCTACAAAAGCCTCAATAACGCAGCCCCCGATTACCTGTCAAGCCTACTTGAGATCTATCTTCCCTCACGTACCCTCCGCTCTGCCTCCGATCCTCTGACTTTTCGCTTTCCACGCACTAAGCTCAATACCTATGGTCCACGAGCCTTCTCTGTTTCTGGTCCACTCTCCTGGAACAAACTTCCTCTCTCAGTCCGTCAGCAACCTACTTTTGCCTCCTTCAAGTCCGCTCTCAAAACTCACCTTTTCTCCTCTGCATAAAATCCTAACCTCACTCAACCCCCCTCTGCAGCCTGTCTCCGCTCGGAGGGGAATCACTTTGTTTT
>JAPXFY010002438.1:7500-10000 GCA_030674185.1 Monoplex corrugatus
CCTGTTTACCTGTCAGCCTGTTTGTCTGCCTGTTTACCTGTCGGCCTGTTTGTCTGTCAGTCTGTATCTGCCTGCTCGCCTGTGTGCATGTGTGTCTCCCTGTCTGCTTGTCTGTTCGCCTTTATGTATGCCTGCTTGCCTGCATGTTCGTCTGCTTCCTTGGTCTCTCTGCCTATACCTGCCTGCGTGCCTGCCTGCTTGCCTGTCTCTCTGTCTCCCTGCCCACCTGTCTGTCTGCCTTCCTGTCTGCCTATCTGTCTGTCTGCCTGCCTGTCTGCCTGTATCCCTGCCTGCCTGCCTATCTGTCTGCCTGTCTCCCTGCCTGCCTGCCTGCTTGCCTGCCTGCTTGCCTGCCTGTCTGCCTGCCCGTCTGCCTGTCTGCCTGTCTCCCTGTCTGCCTGTCTCCCAGCCTGCCTGCCTGCCTGTCTGTCTCCTTGCCTGTCTGCCTGCCTGCCTGTCTGTCTGCCTGCCTGCCTGTCTCCTTGTCTGTCTGTCTGTCTGCCTGCCTGTCTGCCTGCCTGCCTGTTTCCTTGCCTGTCTGTCTGCGTGCCTGCCTGCCTGCCTGTCTCCTTGCCTGTCTGCCTGTCTGCCTGTCTCCCAGCCTGCCTGCCTGTCTCCCAGCCTGCCTGCCTGCCTGTCTCCCTGCTGTCTCCCTGCCTGCCTGCCTGTCTCCCTGCTGTCTCCCTGCCTGCCTGCCTGCCTGTCTGCCTGTCTCCCTGCCTGCCTGCCTGTCTGCCTACTTGCCTGTCTGTCTGTATGCCTGTATGCCTGCCTACTTGCCTGTCTGTCTGTATGCCTGTATGCCTGTCTGCCTGTATATATGTCTGCTTGTCTTGAACTATTTATCCTCTCCCACTCGTTCGTGCGTTGACCTTATTTGTGCTGAAAATCACCCACTGGTTTCATTGGCGTCTGAAATGTGAAAGGATCACCTGCAAATCCGTCTGATCTCCAGTCAAAGAATGTGGCCAAGGTTCCTGGCTTTGTGCAGTGATAGCTTTGTACAACAAGAGCGTATAACTTCACACATCCGACAGAAAATAATGAGAAAGGAAAAGAAAAACAAAAGAAAGAAAGAAAGAAAGAAAACAAGGAGAAGAAGAAAAAAGAAAGAAATACAAAAGAAACATACCAGAACAAAGAGAGAGAGGAGAGAGAGAGAGAAAGAAAGAAAGAAACACAACATATACACCACACACACAAACACAAACACACGCGGAGACGCATATACACACGTACACACTCACAATCACACACACACAGACACACACACACACACACACACACACAACACACACACACACACACACGTATACACTCACAATCACACGCACACACACACACAAACACACAAACACACAAACACACACACACACACACACAAACACACACATACACACACACACACACACACACACACATACTCACCCCAACGGTAATGGATGGCTGAGAAAACCCTGCGACTCTCATTCGATGAAGAATGGTTGGCTCTATCAGAGCATTGACGCCTGAAAAACAGCACCATTAACTGGTTATCACATCACTAGACTCGAAACTGTGTCTGCGTGTATGTGTGTGTTGCTTATGTGTATGTGTATGTGTATGTATGTGTTTGTGTGTGTGTGTGTGTGTGTGTGTGTTGTGTGTGTATGTGTGTGTGTGTGTGTGTGTACGTGTATGTGTGAATTTATGCATGTATGTGTGTGTGTGTGTGTATGTGTGTGTGTGTAAGTGTGTATGTACGTACATGTATGTGTTATGCATGTATGCGTGTGTGTGTGTATGTGTGTGTGTGTGTGTGTTTTTGAGTGTGTGTGTGTGTGTGTGTATATATATATGTTATGTTTGAGTGTGATGTAATATGTGAGCGTGTGTGAGAGTGTTCGTTTTTTGTTTTTGTTGTGTGTGTGTGTGTGTGTGTGTGTGTGTGTGTGTGTGTGTGTGTGTGTGTGTGTGTGTGTGTGTATGTGTATGTGTGTATGAGTTGTGTGTGTGTGTGTGTGTGTGTGTGCGAGCGCGCACGTGCGCGGCGTGTGTGTCTGTATGTTCGTATGTGTGTTTGTGAGTATGCGTGTGTGTTTGTGAGTGTTGGGGGTGGGTTGTTGAGCTGTCTCTGTCTCTTTCTACCTCTGTCTGTCTGTCTGTCTGTCTGTCTCTCTCTCTCTTTCTTTCTCTCTGTCTCTCTCTCTCTCTGTCTCTCTGTCTCTTCTCTGTCTCTCTCTCTCTCTCTCTCTCTCTCTCTCTCTCTCTCTCTCTCTCTCTCTTCCTCTTTGTGCCTGCATCGGTGTATAGTATGTGTGTGTGCTTGTATGCGTGCGTGCGAGGGCGCGCGCGAGCGTGCGTGTATATGTGTGAGTGTGTGTGTGTGTGTGTGTGTATGTGTGTGTGTGTGTATGCGTGCGTGTGTGTGTGTGCGCGCGCGCGGACATGTGTGTGTTTGTGTGTGTATGTGTTTTCCTCTGTCGCTCAGTCTAGGTCTCCGAATAAGTTAGCACTTACA
>JAPXFY010002439.1:0-27314 GCA_030674185.1 Monoplex corrugatus
TTCGTTCTGTGCTTGAGCAGTGAACATTAAACTGTTTCCTGCAAAGATCTGTATACATTTGCTATATGACTCCATCCACTTGACGCAACCATCAAGGTTAGGAGGACAGTGTTCTTCTTCCTTCTTTCCCTTCTCACACAGCTGTTTGTTCAACAGTAATTGCTATTTGTCAAGTCCCAGTGATTTGGAGGACAGTTAAATAAACTGTATTCTACATGCTTCGGATTTGTATACTTGAGATGGTATGTAAACATCACAAAAACATAATTCACACCCCAAGAGGTACCGGCTGGTATACTAAGATTGATATGTATGCGAGTTGTGTTGAACACTTTGACAGGCATGTCTTGTTTATGGCAGACAGATATCAATATACTGGGGACACTTTGCTGTTCTCTATGGTACACTTTGACGTAAGCTTGACACTGGTTTATAAAACTGAATTTCTTAACTCTGATTGTGACCATATGCTCAAAAGGAACATCCAGTTTCTTCCAGAAATCCAGATGTTGTAAATATTCACCTAGTAGAATAAATGACTTTGCGAATCCAGAGTGTGATGATATGTAATTTAAAAACAGGAGTTCTCTGTTTCTTTCAAAGAAATTAATATAATCTTCGGGCATGTTGTTCTGTAAAACGTACACATTGTTTGTGCTGCTGTGTAAATTTACCCGACGTTTTAAAAAGCTTGAGACACAAGTAACTGAATAATCTGCAGCAGTTGAACTGAACGTCAGAGATGAAGGGATACTGTCGTACACATACATATTCGAATGAGGGATTTTACATTCACGTCTTTTTGTATACAGATAAACCAGTACAGCTCTATCTTGTTTTACCTGTATGTGCAAAAGACAAAAAGTTCTGGAATCTTGACACCTGCCATACACCACTCCCTGGCCTGATGTAAAGCCCAGTGTTATGTTGTCACAGTCTGTCAAGTTATCATGAAACACAATTTCTTTGTTGGTCTGATTATTGAGGTATTTCATACCTGGACAGAAGCTGCTGATATTGGGTTGTTTTACCTTGCTATTTGAGATATGTGTGTCACTGTAGTTGTTGTTTTTGTTATTGTTGATGCTGTTGTTCATCTTTTTGTTGGTACTGCTGTTGTGATCAATGTCATTGCTATGGTATGTATTGTTCTTACTACCGTTTTTGGTTTTACTGCTGCCATTATCATCATTTTCAGTCTTGTTCTTATCATGCACACCACTGCTGGTGATGCTGGTATGATTGGTATTCTTATGTCTGTCACTGTTAGTGCTGACGTTTCTGTTGCTGTTACTGTTGTTACCAATATTGTTGCCGTTGTTGTTGCTGTTGCTCCCATTGTCACTGATAGTTCTGTTTTTGTTATATAAATTTCTTACTGTTTTATCGTATTTGAGTTTCTTATAACTGCTCTGTGTACTACTTTCATTAGCAGCAATCCCTGTACAAACTGTGAAGGTGAAAAGAACCACTGTCAACACCAACAAACGTTGGACAAATGGATACGGGGTGTGATGAATACTAGCCGATCCTGAAGTGTGTAAATATTTCATAGTGCTTGACCAAAACTTGACAACGGTATCTGGTTTTGTCAGTTGGATGAGATAGCAGTTTAGTGCTTAATATGACTGTCTGTTGTTGATGTTTTTTTAAAAATTAAACACGTATTCGTAGATACTTTGAATGTAGTTATGAGTAATTCCCTCAAACTGCTTGATCAGCTCTAATTATGAAACAGAAATCTGGGTTCGCGTGGAAGGACTCCCAACATGTTAACAAACTTGTGCGATCTGAAAAATACTTTCAAGCGTTACTTTGCCTTCCAAACTGATAAATGGCTGATTTTAAAATGTAACTCCTTATGTGAATGACAGTACACTGGAGTTTGAAAGTTCCAAAATGTTATGTATATTTAACAGTGGAGGGAAACGTAACTGCGTTGCAGTTTTGAATCTAAATAATGTTCAGACCATTGATCTGTGGGTAATATTGGAATCTGATGTTAGGCTAAGAGCTCCCAAGCTTTCTCAATTTTCTGTGGCACTGAACTTTCGTCTTTTGTCGGTGTGGATTGTTTTGGAAATGCTGCGGTGTGTAAACGTGTTTCTCGATAACAGTCTCAGCTTTGTTGGAAAGTGGATACTTCAGGATGTCCAGAAAAGTAACCAACAAAAAATAGGTGTTCCTGACTATATTTCGATGGCTTAGAGCAACAACACTATATCTAAAAAATATTGCATTTTTCAATTTTTTTATGTGGTAGATAATACTCTAAAATTCATGATAACAAAGTGCCATCATGATATCAAATTTGAAAGTTATACTATAAAAACCGTTGTTGCACAAAACGAGCTTACAGGCTTTTCACGGGCAGGAATGGATCACTGTGAAATACCGCCTTCTTCCCCCCACACTTCAGTACCAACAGGGAAGGAATAGTTTCTGCAACAACATACTACTAAAACTGTACACTAGTGTGGCCTGGAAGATTGACAACTGAGTGATAACAAGCCCTATGGGCAACCCAGGTCTGTTACTGAGATAAGCAATGCTTGCACTGTAAGGAGAGTGCCAGCTGGTGCCGCTTCAGTTGCAAAACAGAGACATGTTACATAAACAGCCTTGGTGCCTGAGCCGTGAACCCCTAATGGCCAACCTCTTATCTGTAAACAATGATATCTGGCTCTGTGTGAACCCCTAAATGGTCAGCCTCTTATCTGTAAACAATGGTTTCTGGCTCTGCGTGGATTGCCTTTGGCACTGTGAGAAGAAAAAGAAAAGATTGAAGATCCCACATAATACCTCTGCTCTACCAAAGACTGATTCATTCTCCCCTCAGCCATTTTCAGAAAAGGAACAACTTAAATCCAAGACTTCATTTTACCAATCTGCGATATACATTCTGGAGTTTATCTGGATTCAATCATCCATTAAGGTATGTGCTTCTCTCTCTCTCTCTCTCTCTCTCTCTCTCTCTCTCTCTCTCTCTCTCTCTCTCTCTCTCTCTCTCTTTTCAATATATACATACACAACTGAATGCACATCACGCATTCACGCAAAATGAACATGCATCACACATTTTAACATTTCATATTATCGTAAACATATGACTATAGTTTTGCCCTATTCAATTTTTTTGTTTATTTATTTACTTATATATTTTCTGTTTGTTTTCATTCATTCTTTTATTTTTCTTATTTTATTTATATATTGATGATTATGTACATCACGCTGGGCTCTAAGTTAACCGGAAGAGTTATTATCATTATGATTAATTATTTTATTGTGTAAAGCGTACAGAACTTCTGGGTAGCTGGGAGCATTATCATGAGCATTATCATTAATATTAATGGTACTAGTGGTGGTAGTTAGTAATTGTAGAACAGTAGTAGTAATGCAATAGTAGTAGTAGTACATATGTGGTGATAGTAACACAAGAAATAGAAATATTCTGCATCAACACTTCTTTATTATTAATCTAGAGGGCAAGAACAACATTCTTTTGCAAATATTATTATCAGACTTCTTAGCAAAATGCTTCACACATTGCTGCTTAATAATGTCAAGTTTAGAACAGTCTTTTTGCTTATAACTAAAACGATGCAGTCTGATAGACTTTACATGATAAGGACTTTTTTACAGTAGAACATTTTTATGATCAGTTAGCATCTGATCTGTCATATAACACGCACATCATCATCATCACTGAATTCATAATTATCAAACTGATTTTTCTTTTCTTTGCTTTAGGACATCGGTCATGATGGATGACGACTGTTGGTCTGATGCAGATGATGACATTTTCATCGACATATCTTGCGACACAAGTAAGTATTTCTCTCTTTGTGATCAATGAACATTTTAATGTATACATTTTTTCTTTTCTTTTATGTATTTTTTTTTAATTACATCATACACCCGTACCGCTTTGTTTAAGATTTCCATGTAGCAGAAACATCTCAAGGACTTGTCTCTCTTTCACTTTGTCTTTTACTCATCTCTCTCTCTGTTATGTTGTGTGCATGTAAGCTTATGTTTGCTGGTTGATTAGACGCTTGCATGCATGCATCCGCTATGTGTGTGTGTGCGTGTGTGTGTGTGTGTGTGTGTCAGTTTGTGTGCATGTGTGCGTGTGTGTATGAGAGAGAGACATAGAGACAGCCAAACAGACAGACAGACAGACAGATAGACAGAGCAGACAGACAGACAGAGAGAGCAGACAGACAGACAGATGCTCTGCATAACTGCACAGACTATAATGTCCATGTGATTTATATGTTGCAGAGGAGCAGATTGATTATCCATTGAATTCAGCAGTCACACAAAGTCACAGGATACATTCCTTGCGCCAGATTGCTACCAGACTACATAACAAAAGGTTGAACGATCTTCTGACTCACAATGGCTTGAAGAGAGTGCCTATACCTGCTGATGGCAACTGCTTCTTTGGTGCTGCCTGTCTACATGTCATCTGCCATGACTATATGTCACTGCGACAAGCCCTCTGTTGTCACATGGAGAACAACATCGATCATTACATGGATTTTTTTCAAGGACCAGCAGATGGTGTGGAAAGACGACAGAAGACTCTTGTCAGTATAGAAAAACTTAAAGAAGATGGACGTTGGAATCTCAGTGCTGGTGACATTCTTCCTTTGGCGTTGGCTAATTACACCAACAGAAGAGTGAAGATATTTTAAGCAGAATTGATACACCACACTGGGACATCATCCCTACATTACGACATGGGCAGACTTTCTCTGTCTTCAATCCCATCTACCTGGCGTTTCTAGCACCAAGGGGGCAACCTAAGCATTACGATGGCTGCTTAGTCAACAAACGCAATGTCTACATTGAATTTGGGGACACAGCCTCTACCAAGCATGAACCGACCCTACAGAATTTCCATAATGACCAGGCCTGTACTGCAGAATCTCCTGGTGCTGAATATTCTGACACGTTAGCCATAGCATCTGAGAAGCCTTTCTCTGTCCCAGTTACAGAATGTGAAGCTGGAGGTGACCAGGCCACCCCGCAATCTACCCTTCCTCCATGTGCTTCCATGGATGTACGTGACACACACAGCACAGATTCTAATTCAGTTATTATGCCCCGTGTGTATGTCACAACACCCAAGAAGAGGTGTGGAAGGAAAAGAACAGCTCACCCAGAAACCTGGAAGAGGAATGTTCGAAAGCAGCTGAAACTTAGGGGACAGCAGTACAAAAGCAGCAGAGGCAAACTTATACCTAGAAAATCTGTACAAGATATTGATTGCAGCAAGTGTAAACTACACTGTACTGAGAAAATTAATCAGGAGAAAAGACACGGAATTTTTGAAACATTCTATCACTTAGACAGCTATGAGAGGCAGAAGGACTTTGTGTGCCGGCATGTTCAGCAGAATAACACGCGCACCTACCTTGACAACGAAGGAAAACCTGTCAAGAAAAGATGTCAGATTAACAGAAAGTTTTTCTTTACCATTAGAAATGAACAAGTACGAGTGTGCAAGCGCTTCTTTCAGGCCACTCTGGCTGTGAAGCACTCATACATACAACACGCACTTCAACATTCAGTCGAAGGGGTGTTCCGCAGTTCGGACAGAAGAGGGAAAAAAGCCCCAACAAACAAAACCCCAGAAGCTGATAGACTGAGAGTTAAAAGACACATTGAGTCATTTCCCGCTGTGGAGTCTCACTATTGTAGAAAAGACACTGGTCGGCGCTACTTAGATAGCACCCTCAATGTGAACCGAATGTACAAACTGTATTTGGACGAATGTGATGGTGCTGGGATATCCCCTGTATCTAACAGTCTGTACAGGGACATCTTTAACAAAGAATATAATCTGTCCTTTCATCGGCCAAAGAAAGACCAGTGCCTACTTTGCAATGTTTATTACGAGGAAAAGAAGAATGATACACTGACAGCAGAAAGAGAAAAAGAATTCCAAGAGCATGACCAGAGGAAGAAAGAAGCTAGATTAGAAAAAGCCAGAGACAAGAAAGAGGCACAGGAGAGGAACGATCTCTATGTGGCGACATTTGACTTGGAGGCGGTGCTGTCTACACCTTTTGATCCGTCCAGCCCAACTTTTTACAAAAGGAAACTATCTGTTTTCAACCTGTCAGTGTTTTCTCTAGGCGACAAGAAAGCTACCTGCTATGTGTGGACAGAGGTGGAAGGACAAAGAGGCTCCAATGAAATCGGCACTTGTCTGTATAAACACCTGGAGTCGTTGCCCAAGTCAGTACACCATGTCATCCTCTTCTCTGATACCTGCACAAGACAAAACAGAAACAAGTTTGTCTCTGCAGCTCTCCATCATGCAGTGCAGAATATTCCCAGCATCTACATTATCGACCAGAAGTTCCTTGAAAGCGGTCACACCCAGATGGAATGTGACAGTATGCATGCTGCAATCGAACGTACCAGAATTAGGTGAAAATCTATCACCCAGACCAGTGGCTAACTGTGTGCCAGTGTGCCAGGGAAGATCCCTTCACTGTAGTGCCTCTTCAACATGACTCGTTCTATGACTTCAAAGATGTCGCCAGAAAGACCATGAGGAACACCAAAACAGACACTGACAATTCCAAGGTGAACTGGCTAAAACTCAAGTGGACAGGGGTCACCAAAGCTGATCTGACACAGTGTACTTCAAATACAAAATGTCAGATCAGTTTCGCCAGCTCAAAATTAAAGGTTCAACCCGCCGTGGGCGCCACCAGATTGCAATTGCAACGCTGCCTGTACTATACACAAGTCGACTGCAGATCTCACAAGCCAAAGAAAAAGGACTTGCTTGACTTATGCAATGTGGGCGTCATACCCTAGCACCACCATCATTTCTACCAACATTTGCCCAGCTCAGCTGCTGTGGTGGATCGTCTGCATGAAGTTGACATCACAGAAGATCAGGATGACACGGACAACGAATGAAATGACTTGGAGACAACGGCACACGACTGACTAGCTGAGTGATCTGTGGTAATCAGTGTGTATCGTCCGGTGGATGGGGTGTTCTGCAATGAGGACAGAAGACTGTAAAGGGTGACATAGTGAACATCAGCATATTTCTTGTTGCACTTTCTGATGTTTGACTGGAGACTTCATCAATGATAATCTGTGTGCCTCAAATCTTCGTTGTGCTTTTCCTTACTTTGGATTTACATGTATATAAACAGTGAAAACATAGTTTGTGACTTTGTGGAATAGCTCTTGAACTTTCTGGACTCTGGGATGATCTGTGTGATAAAATATTTGTAAAGATTTTAATTACTGTTTTGAGTGTTTATGTGCTTCAAGTTTTGTGCAAGTAAACTAATGATGCGCTGATCTTCAATGCAAAAAGGTATGTGCATTTTTTCCTTCCATGAATTTTACCCTCTTCGTTTACACAGGCCTTGGTTAGAATCTATGTCACCACTTGTCTGAATTTACATGAATTTGCATGTTTCAAAGTAATACACTTAAAAGAGAGCAATAAATTCTTATCTTTTACTAATAATGTGATTATTATCCAATTATAATTCACTAATCCGATTTTGCAGAAGCAAAGACCTAATCTGTGAAAAACGAAAAAACAAAACAAAATATAACTGGTTTTGTACGGAAGATAGAAGAAAGGATTTGCAGACAAGATAAGAGACGACAGATAAATTTCGAAGGCTTCCTAGCACTGGAAGGGCCTTTACTTTCTCAGTAAGCAGGGCCCCAGTGTTTAAAGACACCAGAGAAATGATGATAAATTCGATTATTGTTCTAAGAGGGTCATGTTCTTATATATTTTTGTCTAACATTATCAATCTACAAAAAACAATGTTGTAAAGCCGTTTTTACCACACCAAGACCAGCTATGGTTCTGTATTTGCCCAGGCAACACTGGACTATTTCTCAGGAAAACTGTTTTTGCCCCTGAAAGACTTGGCTCAGCTGCTCTGCGTGTACGTACAACACTGAGCTATCGCTGTGTTGAACGGTTTTTGCATGTGAACTTCACTGTGCACAGACTAATTGCTTTTGCCATAATTATTTTCTCACAGATCTGACACAGTAGTTTTGTATGTTGTAATTTATGTGTATGCAGTTTTATATATCATGATATGATACAACGGGCTAGTGAGTAAATATAGGGTTGTTGTCTAAATTTGTGTCTGTATTCTTGGAGTCTCTTTTCATGCAGAACTGGAACATCGCACAGTAGTCCTTTGTTGCTCAAAACTTATGCCTTCTTTCTGAAACAAAGTTTAAGCAACAATGGACTACCGATTTCAAAATGATTTATAATCTATGTGCAATTCATAAGTGGCAACCATTTTGAGATGTAAGGCTAACAAGTGTACACAGCATCTTTTACTTTCTCACAAAATTGTGAAAGTTTTGCTTCTCAATCTGATTTTTTATGAGCTTCCAAACATTTCAAGTGAGTGTAGCTCTGAACTTTTCAAAATGGTGGCCTTCGAGATATAGCTTTGTTGCTCTAAGGCATCGATTTGTCGAAAAGCTGTGGTACTGAACTGATGACTACTGTCATTTGGAGAATGTCAAGATGCACGAAAATATCTGTTCTATTTAAGACGGCCATTTCAGCTCTGCTGAAAAGCAGATATCCGGGAGTATATATACATATACTCCAGCATAGTGAGATACAAAACCAATAAACACAGGTTGATACCAACCAGGATGCTCCCCTAAGTCTGCTACAGCTTGGTGAAGAGCTTACGGTTAGACAGGAGTTGGTAGCAGATATTCCTTCCAAACCAATGGCTGCTTTTCTTTGTAAGACAGCCGGGTGCTTCCAATCTGTTTCATGTCTTCAATATATCCTGCCACACAAAAATATCTTTATACCATTTTGTGACGAACAGCAAAATGTTTGTCATGTCGAGTGAATGACAATGTGCTTGTGGGCAATCATGCTGAATGCTGAGTTTGGATGAATTGTGGAGCAGCGTTTGAGTTCAAGATTCACTTCTGAGATGGAGTTGGGACGTCAGTCTGTCATACATTATGCTGCTCATATTTCTCAGACATGTCAGTGGACTCATTAGAAGAAGCGTGCTGTAATACACCCAAGACAAAGAGCTGTTGCTATTAGAGCCACGAAACATTTTCCATCTATGTTACTTCGCCATTGTGAATTACGAAGGACAAAGTGATCTTTTCTGTCTCTTTGTTACCATAAGGTAACGTTTGGGAAGGTTATGACTATTATCTTATCTTTTTTGTGCTTCCTTGCTTGTTTGGTCTACAACTGTTTGCCTCTTTGATTTAAGTGGGATTTTGCCTTTTTAGTGTTTTGCGTTTGTGATCTGTGCTTGCGTGTGTGTGTGTTGTAAATTTCAAAGTCCTATTGTATGCATGTTTCTATGTGTTCTTAAAGTTTTTTTTTATTTATATAGCTTTATCTGTTTTTGTGTTTATGTGGGTTTATCTGTTTTAGAGTTGTGTATCGTTTTCCTCTTTCATTTGTACGGACTTAAGCTGCATGAGGATATAAGAATCGCCATTGTTTGTTTGCTTTTTGTGCTTTACGTGCGTGTCTTCATTGGTCCCTTTTTTATGAAGTGGTCATTGACTATATCTGGTAAATTGTCTATGTGTCTATAAACGGACAGTTTGATATTTATACCTTGTAAACTAGCTGCCTATATCTCTATAAACGGATATTTTGTTATTTTCATTAACATATAGCAATTTTAATATTGTGACAGTGTTGTTGTTTTTTTTCCTATGAAATGGGTATTTTATATGTAAGGGCAAGTGTGAATGCCAGCATGTTATAACATTATAACTACATGTGTACATGAAAATATTTTGGTCTTCATTCATTATTACAGAATATCAGCACTAACATTATCGCCATATCAGATGTAACGCGCACACACAAAATCATGCAAAAGTGTGCGAAGATAATGGATTGAGCATTTTCTTTCTCCTCCCTCCCCCCTCTTCCACCGTCTTTTTGCTTTCTTCCTAGCTTTTGACGGGCGAAATATGGTGGAGGAAAACAGTTACATATGGTTATGCAGGTGTGTATGTATATCCATACGTTTATGCATGCACGTACATATATGTATGTGTGTGTGTGTGTGTGTGCATGTATAGTGTGGGTATATGTGGATGTGTATATGCATATGTACACATGGGGATATGTGTATGCGTGTATATATATGTATATTTATATGTGTGCGTATGTATGGTTTGTATGTGTGTGTTGTGTGGGTTGATATAGGTGTACACATATATGGACGTATATGCTTTGTGTATGTGCAGATATACATGTTGGCAGATATATAGGAGGATATGCACATGCATGCAGATGTGTGTACGTGCGTGCATAGATCTTGATTCAGGCCATGTTTCAATATGTTGATATAATTCAAGTAGAAGGATATTGTATCGGAACTTATTAGATAAGCTAATCGTTTGTACAACAATGTACATTTTGCTCGCCAATGACGATCACCAAAAAAGTTACCGTTTTTGTGTAATGTATGTACATGTTTGTTTGATTAGAATGCGTTTTCCTCAGAAAATTTGTTTAGTTATTTGCTGTTTCATTATTTTTCTTATGTTGTGTTTAGGTATGTCAGTGGATGATTTTTTCATGAAAACGTATGTATACTTCGTCACAACGAAGATGTTAGTGTTCACTATTGTCGTAATATTGATAATTATGTTGAGATATTGTTCTCGTTTTGTTACATATAGAATTGAACAGAAAAAAGGTTTAAATGTATATATACCAGCTTATAATAATAATGGAGAACCTTAGCATTTCATCATTAAACTGTCAAGGTCTTGGAATCCTCAAAAGAGGAGAGACGTGTTTCAATATCTAAAACCAAAAAAATCATTCTATTTATCTCTTGCAAGATACACACTTTGAATTTAAGCTAGAACCATACATTAGATCTGAAGGGGGATATACGTGCTACTTCGCTTCTTGCGTTTCTCAGTCCAGAGGAGTTGCAGCATTGTTTAATAATAATTTTGAATTTAAGATAAAGAAAGTCTACAAAGATACAGAGGGTAATTTTATGTCTGTTTCCTGCACAATAATGAATAAAGATTTCCTACTTGTCAATATTTATGGCCCAAATAAAGACACACCAGAATCTACTTGTCAATATTTATGGCCCAAATAAAGACACACCGGAATTTTATGAAGAGTTAGAACAACACATTAAAGAAGCAGGGTCTTCACATGTAATCGTAGGGGTTGACTGGAACCTTGTACTTGACAACAACATGGATTGTTGCAATTATAAACACGCCAATAATCCAATCGCAAGAGAAAAGTTTGAAGAAATTACCATGAACTTGGATTTAACTGATATTTGGAGAGAGATTAATTCAGATATAAGAAGATATACTTGGCGTAGATCAATATCATTTCAACAAAGCCGTTTGGATTTGTTTTTTCTTTCTGAAAGTATGATGTACAATGTAAAGGAAGCTGAAATTGTTTATGTTTATCGTTCAGACCATTCAATGATTACTTTGAAACTTTCATTTTCAAAAAAATAAAACGAAAGACTTTGGAAATTTAACAATTCCTTACTAAAAGATATTGAATATGTAGAAGAAATTAATACCGAAATTAAAAATGTAACTCAGGTGTACAATCAAAAAGGAATTGAAAACGTTCCTCAAGCAGATATTCAGTTCACAATATCAGACCAGTTATTCCTTGATGCCCTTCTGATGAAAATACGATCAAAAACAGTTGCATATACGTCAATGAAAAAAACGTAAGAGCACAGAAAATGAGAGTCAGCTAGAGACAGAATACAGTATCTAGAGCAGATAACACGTAAATCTGACCAACAGAATAAACGCTTAGAAGAATGTAAAGCCAATTTGATTGAAATAAGGAAAAAGAAAATGGATGGCATTCTTCTACGATCTCGAGCTGGATGGAATGCAGAGGGAGAAAAAATATCGACATACTTTTGTTACCTTGAAAAGAGACATTTTATCAGTAAATCTATAACAAAACTTATTCCAAATGGAATAGAGAAAGTTGGGCAGAACGAAATAACACAAGAAGTCGAAAACTTTTATAAAGATCTGTACAGTAATAAAATATTAGGTGAATTTGAAATAAAAGACCTAGTAAATGATATTCCAACACTATCAGATGATGAAGCAAATGTAATAGAAGGACAGATTACTCTCGATTAAGCAAGAAAAGCGCTAAAAGATATGAAAAATAATAAAAGTCCAGGCTCTGATGGATTTTCAGCGGAATTCTTTAACGTATTTTGGAATAAAATAGGTTCATTCATTGTCAGATCGCTAAATGAATGTTTTTTAAAAAAGGTGAATTATCTGTAACTCAGAAAGAGGGTGTAATAGTTTGCATACCTAAAGGTGATAAACCAAGGGAATACATTAAAAACTGGAGACCAATATCGATGGTGAATGTAATATATAAAATTGGTGCTTCATGTATAGCTAATTGTCTCAAATTGGTACTCCCTTCTCTAATTAACGAAGATCAGACCAGTTTTATGTCAATCAGACCGGTTTTATGTCAAAGAGATATATAGCAGACAACATTAGATTAATATATGACACTAATCATTATCTAAACTTCAATAATCTTCAAGATTTACTTCTTTGTATTGACTTTGAAAAGGCGTTTGACTCTATAGACTGTAACTTCATAATGGAAGTTTTGAAAATATTTGGGTTTGGTCCGGACATCTGTCAGTGGGTCCACACTTTATACAATGAAATAAAATCAACTGGAAATACTACCACATGGTTTCCAATAGAGAGAGGATGTCGACAAGAAGACCCCATTTCACCTTATTTGTTTATACTGTGTCTAGAAATTCTTGGCATCACGATAAAAGAAAATGATAAGATAAAAGGTATAACTATTAAAAACTGTACGCAAAAGATATCGCAATGTTCACTTTCTGACTTATGATGAATTCAGAATTTCATGCGGACTAATCTCGAATTTTATCACTTATTTTGGAAGAAGTCAAGGGATTAAAAATACATAAGAAAATTGGACCTTGACATCCATAATAACTATACTATAAATCTGAAGTCCCTTCAGATCATTTATTCAAGCCACAAAGGAAAAAAAAAACCGTACTACGATATAATGACTGACAATGGTCAAGACCCAAAGTGTTGTAGTAAGTGGAACACAAACTGTCAACAGATATAAACTGGAAGGTGGTTTTCAAAAAGATTAAAAAATAACTAATGTCAAACTTAGATGATTTCAAATCCGGATAGTTCACAGAATTATTGCTACAAACAAAACAGTTAAAAATATGAAAATCAGTAACAGCGATAAATGTACCTTTTGCAATATAGGACCTGAAGATATTCAGCATTTATTCTGGCGATGTGACGCTGTTTGTCAATTTTGGTATTCTTTTGAATCTTCGTTAAATGAAAAATGTGTACATACACTTTATCTGAAATTCAACGAAGACTTAATCATACTTGGAACATCTGAGAACCTCAAAACAGATGATGTCTTTGATTTTCTTCTTATTTTTTGCAAAATTCTTCTTACATAAATGTCGAACGGAGAAAATACAATCTATTTTCATGTATTCGTAACAACAGCTTAAACGGCGGTTCATGATAGAAAGATACGTACCATATGTGAACATGTGCTATACAACATTCGTATCAAAGTGGTCTTATTAGTTTACTCATAAACAATTGTCTCAACTTAATGTTCAGCAGAATAACTAATGAGTCCATGAATGAAGAACATCTTACAACAGAAAAGTAGATCGTGATGGAGTATAGAGGACAACCCTTTTTCTATAAAACCACAAACATCTTCTGTTCAAAGATTTTGTCTTCATAGACATCATAAGCATGCAGTTATCGCTGATGTAATTATGAAGCTGTTGGATTTCGATATTGTTCGCTTAATTATTTGTTTTTTTGTTTGTTTGTTTGTTTGTTTGATTGTGTGTGTGTGTGTGTTTGTGTGTGTGTATGTATGTGTGTGTGTGTGTGTGTGTGTGTGTGTGTGTGTGTGTGTGTGTGTGTGTGTGTGTGTGTGTGTGTGTGTGTGTGTGTTTCATTATTGTTTCATGTATACATTCGTGTAATTTTCTTCTTAAAATGCAAATTTATATATATCTGTTCACCTGCTACAGATAGACACATGGATGTACATGTGTATGTATATATATATCATGTATATATATATATATATATATATATATATATATATATTATATATATGTGTGTGTGTGTATTCATGTGTGTATGTATATGTATGTGTCTATGTATGTGTGTGCAGGTGTGTAAATATATATGTATGTATATGTATGTACATATGTATATGTATTTAGGCCCATATGTGTGTATGTATGTGTATAGATGTATGTATATGTAGATATGTATATGCTTATTTATGTATATGAATATGCATGTATGTGGATACGTGTATATGTAAGTGTGTATATCCATATATATATATGTATACCCAGCTCAATCATACTGATTCTCCTTCTAACTACGATCATCTAGTTCAGTCTCTTCAGAACTGCGTTTCTGAAGTAAAATCCTGGATGTATGAAAATCGACTTAAGTTGAATGATGACAAGACTGAAGCCCTTCGTGTTTCTCCATTGCCTGCAGATCTTTCTTCTCTGCCTTCCACTATTACTGTCGGTAATACCGCTATTGCTTTTTCTGATTGCGTTCGTGACCTCGGTTTTGTCTTTGACCATAATCTCTCCATGCACCAGCACATCATCAAAACATGTCAGGCTGCATACATCGAACTTAGACGCATTAATTCTATTAGACACTACCTTACATTAGACGCAACCAAGACGTTAGTTACTGCATGCATTCTGTCTAGGTTAGATTATTGCAATTCACTCCTTGCGGGTTGCCCTCAGAAACATCTCAAACATTTGCAACAAGTTCAGAACTCTGCAGCTAAACTCATCTTCAAGGCACGTAGGTCACAGCACTGCACACCCTGTTTCAGACACTGCACTGGCTCCCGGTTGAACAAAGAATAAAATATAAGATTTGCTGCCTTTGTTATCACATCATTTCTGGAACTGCTCCTGACTATCTCTCTGAACTCTTGACTGTCTACGTACCTTCTCGATCACTCCGCTCTTCTGTGGATGACAAGAAGTTTCGTGTGCCAAAATATAACAGAGAAACTCACGGTGGTAGAGCCTTTGCAGTTTTTGCTGTTCAGACATGGAACTTGTTGCCTCAGTCCGTCCGCCACTCTAAAACTCTACCATCTTTCAAAACAAGTTTAAAAACTTACTTCTTTAAACAGTGTTTTTCCTGATTTTGGCTAGTGGGTTGATCCTGCTTGACATTCTGGATGAAATTGTGCACAATGGGGTGTATGCCAGTGTGTGTGTGTGTGTGTGTGTGTGTGTGTGTGTGTGTGTGTGTGTGTGTGTGTGTGTGTGTGTGTGTGTGTGTGTGTGTGTGTGTGTGTGTGTGATGTGTTGGCTGTGTGTGTGTGGGTGTTGTGTGTGTGTGTTTGAAAATGGGGGGAGAGGGGTGGGCGGGGAGGGGGTGAGAGGGAGAGAGATTATTTGGTGTGTCTGTGTGGTTGTTGATTTCCTGTGGATAGTTTTTGATGAGTTTGTTTGTATTGTAGCCTGTTATTTGGTTTATATATGTATGGTTTACTGATGTAAAGCGCTTTGAGGTTTCGGAAAGCGCTCTATAAATGCACTTATTATTATTATTATTATTATTATGTGTGTGTGTATGTGTGTATATGTATGTATATGTGTTGCAACGAATGCTTGTTTTTCTGTACTTTGTTGAAACTGTTGATTATGCATTGTGTACATTTGGAAATGTTTGTAAATGATATTTATTTGAAAAAGAATATAAACAAGTTAAAAAATATATACATAAACTGATGAGTAAATGAAGAACAAGGGGAAGTTATGAAGCAGAGAAAGTATAGTGTTTCTTCTTCATATAAGCAAGATGAATTCATAACATTTTTACATTTATTGTCGACTGCTTAACAACAACGACGACGACGACAAAAACAGCAGCAGGACAACATATATATAACAACAAAACAAAGAAAATATTGCTCAAACCTGGTCAGCCAACCTTTGTTGAAAGGAAGTGGCATGTGATATAACAAAGGAGCATCACTTTACTTTGTCATTACTGGAATTCTGAACTACCAAAGTAAAGTGACGATAATTCATTACATCCAGTACACTGGGCACAACAGAACATGGGTTATGGGGATGGCACTCTGCTTCCAGACTGACAGGAATGCTAACTGTCCTAGGGCAGGTAGTCACATACTTTTGTGTGTATGCCTTGCTGTCTCTTGCAAAATTCTACATGCACGTATTCTGCTGAATATTGGATGAAACGACAAACATTGAGCTGATTGGATAAAATGATACTGGTTGATATATTTTTTTCGCGTAAAGGAAGCCACATTTCGGCACTGTAACTGATGACTTGTGCAATTGACCTGTTAAACAAATTCATCATTTCATTCGCTTTTATCTCTCTATCTCTCAGTATGCTTTTAGGATACGTGCGACTTTGTTTATTTTGTTTGACTAGGTGGTCCTAAAAACAATGCAAATTTTCATTTTTATGGAAAACTACCTCAAAATAGTTAAACTTGTCTACTTTTTTGATGTAATCTCCTCCACAGGGAAAAAGATTAGTTTAGAGAACCATTTTGCATGAACATGACAACTTTTGTTTTCTTTCTGTTGATTTTAATCCCCACCCCACCCCCGACCTAACAACAGCTGTGTGACTGGTCTAATTTTCGTAGCACTAATTTCATGTTAGACAAGAGTACTGTGTCATCTGCATGTAGCAGACATGGCATATTAGTTTGGATGTCTCGTTGAGAGACTGTTGGGAAGCGTCATCTTGCATCATGTCTTTAATGTCATTGATCAAAATATTAAACAGTTTAGGACTCGTTCTATTTCCGGGGAGTACTCATTTCAGACTGAAACACATCGCGTAAATCCGTTGTTTGTTTTGCTGCACACTTTCTACTTTCTGGCATGCATTTCTGTGTAGAAATTTCCTCTTTTCTGTCACTCTCTTTGTTTCTACCTTGTTCCTTTGTTTTCTGTCATTTCTACCTATCATTGTCCACCTTGCTGGTCCATTCACCTGTATGTGTTCGATAAAGTCTTATGTATATTTTTTTAGGATCGATTATTGGCTGCATGTATTAAGTGCATTTTTGGCTGTAGGGAGGTGAGATATGCGGAAGCAATTTGAGGTAATGTATGCCCGTTTTATATATGTTTTTGTGTCCTTAGGTATCCTTAAACTTGTAGTCAGGTGTGTTTTTTTTAAATCCCCTGTGCGATAAATTGGACGGAGTGGTCTGCACTTGGGGCATGTTGTTAGATTATGTGCACGAATGTATTGATATGTGTGCTTAATTTTCTTTTTTTTTTTTCCTGTTGAAGTTTTGTATGTTTTGAAACGGTTCTAGCCCTGATATGGCTCTAAGCAGTCGGCTGGGCTTTAAACAACAATAACAATGACAATCCATTTTGTCATATTAATTGTGTGTCTCTAGGACTTTTCATTATGGTTCCTACCAAAGGAATCCAGAAGACGTCCTTTCCCCCACATGTTTAGTGTCGTCTGCAAAGTGAACATGCCGAGTATCTACGCCCTAACGCTGTGCTCACCTCAAGAAACAAAAGATCATTCTTGGATGATCTTGATGTCATCATCAGACAGATTTCAGAATCTGAGCACACCATACGGCTTGATGATGTCGATGCTTGAGTCGGATCAAGCCACTACTCATGGCCAGACTGTCTTCGGACATGTCAGTCTCGGCAAGACAACAGCCAGAGAACGATAAAGCTCTGTTCCTACCGCAAGCTGTGCATCACTGTGGCCGACCTAAACATTCCGACAGTATCAAAAAAACCAGTCAAGAGCCTTGAATGTTGGTATGATGACTCCCTGAAAGAAACGACAAGAAGGGTCGAGATCAAGCAAATAGCAGAAGAAAGTCTGCAAATAACAAACCAGTGTGGCCTCCTTGGTAAAGACAAAGTATGGTGCCTGTAGTTCATGCTGATTCCAAAGCTTCTGTGGCTTCTACTATTGTACAGTATCGGCAATTGCATAGCGCAATCGACAGAAAACAAAATCAACAAATACACAGACACACACACACACACAAATAGCTTGGAGTTCCTGCCTGGTTTTACCGACGTTGCACTACAAAATGGGGAAGGTCAGGAATTTTAAGTATCCTTGACGACTCTGAAGGTAAAATTGTGAGATTAATCCAGCCCGATATGAACCTGAAATACACAAAACCTAAACCAGAACGCATACCTGGTGCAACGAAACCAGAACACATACCTGGTGCAACGAAACCAGAACACATACCTGGTGCAACGAAACCAGAACACATACCTGGTGCAACGAAACCAGAACACATACCTGGTGCAACGAAACCAGAACACATACCTGGTGCAACGAAACCAGAACACATACCTGGTGCAACGAAACCAGAACACATACCTGGTGCAACGAAACCAGAACACATACCTGGTGCAACGAAACCAGAACACATACCTGGTGCAACGAAACCAGAACGCATACCTGGTGCAACGAAACCAGAACACATACCTGGTGCAACGAAACCAGAACACATACCTGGTGCAACGAAACCAGAAAGTGCACATTTTGACCCCAAGTCTTTGTTACAAACAACATGCACAAGACAACAAACAAAAAATGCACTTAACAGAAAAGAACAGTACACGACTTCCCTGCCGTCGTGTTGAGCAGGAGCCATGCGGACATAAACGTTTTGGTTCTATTTTTGTGTACCAGTACCGTTACATGTTCAAAACAAATTCAGTGCTCTGGAAGACGTTGGTGACAGTGAGGAACAATGGACAAAGTTGAGAAGTTCTATAAATGAAGCTTGTGAAGAAACCCCTAAGGCAAATAGAAAAGCAAAAAAGAGTTGAATGACTAATGAAATTTTGGGCCTGATGGAGGAAAGGAGGAAGGCAAAGAGAAACGAGGAGATATACAGGAAGATAAACAAAGAAATCAGGTATAGGTGCAATAAAGCTCAGGAAGCTTGGCTGAACACAAAATGCAAAGAGATAGAAGAACGACACAAAATGGATCGTCAGGGTATGTACAGACGAATTGAAGAAATTGTCCACAGGAAAAATACATGCACATCAACTGGTTGCTTAAAATCGAAAGATGGCACGCTTATCATAGAAAAAGACAAAATATTAGACAGATGGGGATAGTACATTAAAGACCTTTTTGAGGATGACAGAAACGAAGAACACATTTATAAAAAAGAATTTTGAAGGACCACCCATAAGGAAAGTTAGAGCAGCACTGAAAAAGATGAAACCAGGAAAAGCCCAGGACCAGAGAACATTACTACAGAGATGATTGAAGCTCTGGAGGAATTTGGCATAGAAAAAATAACAGTCCTCCTAAATGAAATTTATGACACTGGAAAAATCCCCAAAGATATGTCAAAATCAATTTTCATTGCACTTCCAAAGAAGACAGGGGCTATAGAATGCGAACTCCATCGCACAATCAGTTTGATGAGTCATGTAACAAAAATCCTGTTAAGAATAATCATGATGAGGACAAGGAATAGAATCAAAAGAAAAATAGCAGAAGAACAGTGTGGATTTGTGGAGGGGAAAGGAACTAGTTATTAATGCCATATACATCCTAAGAACTATTATAGAGAGGTCAATTGAGATGAATAAGGATTTGTCTTTATGCTTTGTTGACTATACCAAGGCTTTCGATCGGGTACGACATAATGAATTGATCAACCAACTGGAGAGTATCAATGTCGATGGAAAAGATTTACGAATAATCAGGAATATGTACTGGGAACAAACAGCTGCAATGAGAATAGAAAACAATTCAAGCTCTTTCCAAAACATCAAAAGAGGAATCAGACAGGGTTGTGTTTTGTCACCAGATCTGTTTTCACTATATAGCGAAAACATCATGAGAAACCTAGAAGAAGACCCTGAATTAAAGGTTGGAGGGAAAATGATAAACAACATTCGGTACGCCGATGACACCGTGCTAATTGCAGAAAATGAAATGGACCTACAAAACCTTGTGAATATACTAGAAACAGAAAGCAAAGGTAAGGGGTTGGAACTAAACAGCAGGAAGACTGATGTAATGGTGATCAGTAAAAAACATGAAATCCCCTCCTGCAAAATAACAGCAAATGGCACAACCTTGACACAAGTTCCAGGTTCTCTCTACTCTGACTGTCTCCCTACTCTCCTCCCATTCATCACTGACATCATCAACACTTCTCTTCAAACTGGAACTGTCCCAGATTCTTTCAAGTCTGCTATTGTTCACCCTCTCCTCAAGAAATACAATTTAGACCCAAATGAACTGAAAAATTACCGGCCTATCTCTAATCTCTCTTTCTTGTCAAAACTCATCGAAAAAGTTGTCCTTAACCAGCTGAACTCTCACCTGTCTGCCAACAATCTTCTCAATCCTTTCCAGTCAGCCTACCGCCAGTGCCATAGCACTGAAACTGCCCTACTACACATTCTCAACAATCTCCTCCTTGCAACTGATACTGGCAAAGTCTCTCTCCTCACACTCCTTGATCTGTCTGCAGCCTTTGGTACCATTGATCATGGTATTCTCCTTTCTAGACTTCATCATACTTTTGGCATCTCTGACATTGCTCTCTCCTTTTTCACTTCATATCTGTCAAACAGAAAACATTAATGGCACTTACTCTCAACCTGCATGCCTGACCTGTGGTGTTCCACAAGGATCTGTCCTTGGCCCTGTTCTTTTCACTCTTTACACCTCCCCCCTGTCCACCATCATCAACTCCCACTCTATAAAACACCACTTCTATGCTGATGACACCCAACTTCTAGACAGTGACACACCAGATAATATACAGTGCCTCTTGACTCGCACCACTGAGTGTTACTCGGACATTAAGAACTGGATGACGTTCAACAAACTTCAGCTTAATGACGACAAGACAGAAGCTATCCTCATTGGCACCCGTCAGAAACTTTCTCAGCTGCCTCCTCTTTCTCTCCCATTATGTAACACATCAGTCCCAATTTCTGATTCAGCTAAAAACCTTGGTGTCTGCATTGACTCTACCCTCTCCATGAACAACTTTGTTTCTCAAACTGCCAGATCTTGCTACTATCACCTCCATCGTATAAGCTTGATCAGGAAGTATCTCTCTGTCGAAACAACTGCAAAACTCGTTCTCTCCTTCATAATGTCTCGCATTGACTATTGCAATTCACTCCTGTCTGGTCTTCCTGCCTCCACCATTCACATCCTACAGCGCATTCAAAACAATGCTGCACGCCTTGTACTCAAAAAGAAAAAAGCTGACCACATATCTCCTCTCCTGGCACAACGTCACTGGCTCCCTGTATCAAAGCGCATACAGTACAAACTAGACACCATGTGCTACAAAAGCCTCAATAACGCAGCCCCCGATTAGCTGTCAAGCCTACTTGAGATCTATGTTCCCTCACGTACCCTCCGCTCTGCCTCTGATCCTCTGACTTTTCGCTTTCCACGCACCAAGCTCTATACCTATGGTCCACGAGCCTTCTCTGTTTCTGGTCCACTTTCCTGGAACAAACTTCCTCTCTCTGTCTGTCAGCAACCTACTTTTGTCTCCTTCAAGTCCGCTCTAAAAACTCACCTTTTCTCCTCTGCATAAAATCCTGACCTCACTCATCCCCCCTCTGTAGCCTGTCTCCACTCAGAGGGGAATCACATTGTAATATATATTTGTATATAATATGCTCTCTATAATTTTCCATTGCTTTTATTCTTTTTCCCCATTTATAGCCATGTGTGCGTGTGTGTGTGCGTGTGTGTGCGCGCGTGCGTAAGTGTATGTTCAGCGCTTAGATTTGATTTTTATCGAGATTTTGCGCTATATAAAAATAAAATATTGTAATTGTAATTGTAATTTAAAATAAGTTCAAATACCTGGGAACGGTCATTTCATCAGACGGCAGATGCACATCGGAAATAGCTGGCAGAATCGGCCAAGCCAAAACAGCATTCAAGAAGATGACAAGCATTCTTACCAACAAATGCCTATCAATTAACATCAGAAAGAGAGTCCTTGAATGTTATATAGAACCAATACTGTTGTACGGATGCGAGGCATAGACAGTCAGCAAGCAAAGCCAGAGCAGGATCGAGGTAGCAGAGATGTGGTTTCTCAGAAGAATGTTGAGAGTTCCATGGACAGCAAAGAAAACAAACGAGACAATCTTGATGGAGGCAGACACAAGTAGATCACTCATAAGGAAGATTAGGAAAAGACAGGCAACATTTATAGGCCATTTTATGAGGAAGGGGGATTTGGAGCACCGGGTCACAACGGGAAAGCTGGAGGGAAAGAGAGCACCAGGTAGACCCAGGGAGAGAATGCTAGACGGACTTGCAGAGTGGCTGGGGATGAAGAGGGTGGGGGAGATGCTGCTTGCAACGAGAGATAGAGATGGTTGGAAGTCCATGGTCGCCAACGCCATGTGGCAGGGCACCTGATGATGATGATGAGTACCGGTATTTCTCGTTCCTCTTTGCTTGAACAGTAGCAGTCACTTTGATTTAGAATCCAGCCCAAGTTGAAGACTGGCAGAAAAAAGAAAGTTCAGGAGGCAGTGGACTTAGGGAAGAAAAGCCTCAAAGTCTGAGAAGTAACAGGACACACACAAACGAATACATGCACACACATATATATATAACTATATATATATATATATATATATGTGTGTGTATATATATATATATAAGATACATATATGTATATATGTATGTGTGTGTATATTTATGTTCATACATTTATTATCATGTATATAACACAGTTTATTAGGCTGCAGATAGTTTGATTGTAGAATAAGCCATTGAATAATTCTGCTAAGCTTTCTAAATTTACAAACTAGATCTTTTGTAAAGTGTACTATTTGGTGAATCAAAGCATTCTGAAGTCTGTCATTTTCTGGTTGTCTTTTCATCTTGGATGTGAGCTGTCAGAAGAAACACAGCAAACGGATCTTGTAGTATTTATGCAGTACTGAGAGAAGAACTTGTGACATTCATGTAGGACTTCTACACATTAATGAAGTCTGGTTGTCGGCGTAAGAAACGAATAATGCTCTTTAAAATTTCACGCATTTCAAACATTTATCAAAAATGTCTGCAGATATCATTTAAATGATCAAACCATGTCATGTTTGCCACTTCAGTATGAACACCAACTGGCACTGTCTGATGTTCAGAAGACAGTCATTAGCATTTATAAATACAATGGTGGAATTCACTGGTAATTGTAAGATGTCTTCATGGATATCGTTTACAACAATTACAGCGACCAACTGACGTTCTGTTCTTTCCCTGTGATTTATGGCTACGGCATGTGATCTTGCGATTCTAAGATCGCAAATATTTACTCAATCATATTTACTGCCTTGATTTATCACGAAGATTTACAACCGAACAGCTCAAAAACTAAACAATAAAACAAAAATATACAAAGCAAATCAATCTCACCCTCATCATACCATTATCACCACCCCCACTCGCCCGTCACCGTCACTGCTATTGTCACCACCGTCACCGCCTTCCTCAGTCTCCAGGCCATAAAGATATTGGCTCATTCTGTCATTGTACACAGCGTTGGTGTGACTGATCATGAACATTGCTATGTTATATAAATAAGACAATTTTCAGTTATTGTTTTCTCATATACGGTCACATCATTGTACAGACATGTTCATTAAGAGACAAAGAGCGTGTGTTGAGAAGTTAACAATGATGAAAAAGGAAAGAACATATAATGTAGCGATATTATTGGGTAGCTTTGGACATTTACACTGAAAAAGCATATTGATGAAGGGTAAACATTTACATTGATGATATCCATTTGTGAAATATAAACATTTACTCTGATGACGTTTGTCTGTGAAATCTAAACTTTCATAAAATGTCTATTCATGGAAATGATAATTTACATTGATATCTATTTGTGGAATGGTTTTAGTCAAATCCATATGTATAAGAACAGTCAATCGCCACTGATCAGTCTTGATATGTTCACCATACAAAAGACATAAGCTTGGACCTAAATTTGTTTTTATGATTGTCCGTGTATGTGTGAGTTTTGGGACCAATGGATGGACGATAGTCGCCTCAAGCTAAACCAAGGAAAAACCGAAGCAATGCGCTTTTCTCCCAGTCCTGCTATCTCTTCTGACCTTCCCTCTAACATTCGTTTCGAAGATTCTATTGTTGATTTCTCTGAACAGTCACGCTATCTTGGATTCTTTCTTGATTCTCATCTAACTATGAAACATCAGATCATGAAAACGTGTCAGGCCGCATACATCCAACTCCGACAAATCAGTTCCATACGTCATTACCTCACATATGAAGCAACAAAAACACTTGTAACTGCTTGTATTCTGTCCAGATTAGATTATTGCAACTCCTTACTTCTCGGCTGTCCCAAGACTCTTCTCAAACCCCTTCAACAGGTTCAAAACTCTGCAGCCAAATTAATTTTCAAAGCTCGCAAATCACACCATTGCACACCTCTCTTTAAACAACTCCACTCGCTTCCGATCGAACAAAGAATTAAGTACAAATCTGCTTGTATTTCTTTTCATGTCATCTCGGGCACTGCTCCAGCGTATATATCTGATCTATTTCAAGTCTATGTTCCTTCTCGTTCTTTACGTTCCGCTTCTGACGACAGAATATTCCGTGTCCCCGGATTCAATAGAAAGCAACATGGTGGTCGTTCCTTCTCATACTCTGCTGCTGTTGAGTGGAATTCCCTGCCTCACTCTCTCCGCCACAGCCCCTCTCTCTCTTCCTTTAAATCCAACCTGAAAACTCACTTATTCCGCCAGTACTTTTGAAACCTGAATTTTCTTGTTCTATTGTATGCGTGCGTGGGTGTGTGTGCGTGTGAGTGCGCGCGTGGGTGTTTGTGTGTGGGTGTGTTTGTGTGTGCGTGTGTGTGTCTGCATTCGTTGCTGCACACGCGTGCATGCCTGCATGTATGTGTTTATGTGTATTTCTTGTATTATGTATTTTGTTGAAAATGTGTTCTCCCCTCCCATTTCACCACTTTACTCCTCCTTTTCAAATTTGTGAAGCGCTTTGAGTCCATAGAAAGCGCTATAAAAATCTCCATACTTACTTACTTACTTACTTTCTTGACACATTTTATTTCATTTCTTCTGGTGCACTTTGTCTACATGTACAGCCCCTACAAACTCCTCATGACACTTTCAGGGTACTACAGTTTACAGTTTATGAATTCATATCAGTTATCTTCTCCTATTCCCCTCGTGGGGATGCTGGGGGCTCTTTCAGTACAAATAGTATCCCCACTTTCTGAAAATTCTGTGTTAGAAATGTCCTCTTTTCTGTCACTCTCTTTGTTTCTGCCTTGTTCCTTTGCTTTCTGCCATTTCTTCCTAACATTTTAAAGTGCATTTTTGGCTCTAGGGAGGTGAGATATGTGGAAGCAAATTAGGCCCGTTTTTATACATGTTTTGGTGTCCTTAGGTATGTTTGAATTTGCATTCAGGTGTGGTCAACATTCAGGGGCATGCCCTTAGATCATGTGCGCGAATGCATTGATATGTGTACTTAGTTTTCTTTCCTTTTTTTTCCTCTTGAAGTTTTTGTATGTTTTGAAGAGGATATATCCCTGATATGGCTCTATGCAGTCGGCTGGGCTTTAAACAACCATGGAAATCTTCTCCTGCTGAGCTAACTGTCAGGGAAGATACGCTGATTTTTCCGTAATTTTTTTTTAAATGCTTGACAAAGGTCAGTTGACCGAAAAATTTCGCCTGTCTTGTGTGTAGGTAATATTTTCTCGTGCTCTCATTCTATTTTCATGTGCTGAGTTTCTATTTCCAAGTCACTTTGCTTGAAATTGTTGGACAGCTTTTTGAACACTGTCAGTCAAGTAACATTTCCTGTTTTGGATCTTGCAAGGCTGTTGGTTAGTTCTGTTTCTGTATTCGTGTGTTTGTGTTTACTTGATCATCGTCATCATATGCCCTGCCACATGGCGTTGGTGATCATGGCTCTCTCCATACGATTCTGTCCCTTGTCACTGCAAGTGTATTTCCCATCCTGTCTGTCCTCAGCAACCCTGTAAGTCCGTCCAATATTTTCTCGCTGGGTCTAACTTGTGTTTTCTTTCCTTCCAGTTTTCCTGTTGTGACCAGGTGCTCCAATTCCTCTTTCCTCATAAACTGTCCTATAAATGTTGCTTATCTTTTCCTTTTCTTCTTTATAAGTATTCTTCTTCTTTCTGCCTCCTTCAAGGCCTTCACTTTTGTTTTCTTTGCTTTCCATGGAACTCTATGTTTACTTACGGAAGCGAATTGAGCTGATTAACTTTGCCAGGGACAACTTTTTTGTTGTAACCAGTCGCCGTGATGTAGTGGTTAACGCAACAGACTGCAGACTGGAAGGTTGTGGGTTAGAATCCCCATCAGTACCTTCAAAAATGATTGTGGGATTGTTCGGCTCTAACTGGCTCCTACTCACAGTTGGGCGTGCTATGGGCTCATTGGGAAGACTGGAACCACACAGTCGAGTCTCATCCACTTCGGGGATGCGTCATTGAGGGTGTTGTTCAAATCTTCTGACCAACACTGCAAGTGTCTGTATCTCTCGGGCCTGATTGACACCAGGATATATCATGATAGTAAGCGTAGAGTACAACCCTGTCACGCAGTCTCGATCCTAGATGGAACTCCATAGCATCATGATTAACATCCACATCAACAACATCATCATCGCATACCGGTAATAAAAACTGTTTCAGCTTCTGTGGCCATTAAAGTGGCGTAGAAAATGAGATTAAAAAAAAAGGTGAGCACTATGGTAACCTCCCTGAGTGCGATGATCCTTAGAAACAAAACAAAACAAAACAAAGCAAAACAAAACAAAAAAAACTTTTGTTGTTGTCGTAGGATCTTTAACGTGCACTAAGTATGTGATGCACACTGGATTATGGTTTATGGTCTCATCCAAAACATTAAAGCGCAAGGTCATCTGCAAATTCCAAGTTTTCCAGTCTCTCATTTAACGTCCTTTTTCTTTTTCAGTTTTCTGAGCAGTGTTGTGTGGAATGTGTGTATATGTGTTGTTCTGGTTGTTTGGCCCACACTATGCGTGTGTTATGTTGCTGTAAGTCTGTATTCTCCATCTGTGATGGGTAG
>JAPXFY010002440.1:22500-27305 GCA_030674185.1 Monoplex corrugatus
AACAATTTTTTATGAACACTTGATCTTCAATCTGATTTCAGGGACAGACAAATGTATCTGAATACATTTCTCAAATTATTATGTGTCCATGTAATTTGTATCTGTTTAATTAATCAATAATGATTTGAAATGAAAACATTTGCAATGGAGTTCTCTAACTGTAATCAATTTGTTATCATTACGGGTAAAGGAATATGATAAATCTTTTTAATTTGGAAGCCGAGTTTTAGAATAGGCAAACCCAGAACTCGCTGGCAAAACAGGGAGATGCAGTTTAAGAATATGTAAAATGATACAGAAATCCAGATCTAGGGACTGGTGATTTATGAAAAGATGAAATATAAATAATCAAAAGAAGATGAACTGAAATAGGCAAACCGAGAGTTAATAAAGGGAGAACAGGCAAAGAAATTAATGAATCAATAGTTTGAAAAAATATGTATTTACATGTATATAATTTGAATTAAACGTAGATGAAACGAACACAGGCAAATCCGAAATCCGTAATACGTTATCATCATCATCATCATTATCATCATCATCATCATCATCATCATCATCATCATCATCATCATCATCATCATTATCATCATCATCACCATCATCATCATCATCATCATCATCATCATCATCATCATCATCATCATCATCATCATCATCATCATCATCATCATCATCTGCCTTGCTGCATGGTGTTGGCGATCATGATCCTCCATATCAATCTGTTCTTCGTCGCTTCAAGTATATATCCCACCTGTCTGTCTGCATTCACTTGCAGGCCCATCCAATATTTTCTCCCTGGGTCTACTTGGTGCTCTTTTCCCCTCCAGCTTTCGTGGTGTGACCAGGTGCTCTAATTTCTCTTGCCTCATAAAGTGTCCTATAAGTATATTGCCTGTCTTTTCTTACTTGTCTTCAATCATATGCTTCTCGTATCTGCCTCCTTCAAGACTCTCTCTCTTTCTCTCTCTCTCTCTCTCTTTCTCTTCTCTCTCTCTCTCTCTCTCTCTCTCGCTCGCTCGCTCGCTGTTTGTAACTTACATTTCAGCTGTCTCAATCTTGTTCTGACTTTGTGTGTTGACTCACATCCGTACAAAATATCGGTTCTATATAACACTGAAGAACTGTCTTCCTGATGTTAAGTGATAGGCATTTATTGGCAAAACGCTTTTTTTTTTCATGAATGCTGTTTTAATCTGGCCGATTCTGTTAGCTATTTCTAATGAGCATCAGCCGTCTGGTGAGATGACTATTCCCAATCATCAGTTCTTTATCAATTCTTTCGGCTGGTCATGATGGATGGGAAAACACGAATGATATTGGAAATGAGAACCATTCAATAGAAGAAGACGAATTGGGACGAGGTGAAAGAGAAGTAATATGAATGAGACACAAGAAAAACAGAAACATAGTTATGAAAAGGAATAGGACAATATCCGTTCAAACCTAAACGTTTCAAAAAGGTCGGATTATTTGTGTTATCATCGATTTGGCTCTCCAGAAATTTTCAGCACTGTTGAAACTTCCCTGTCATTTTCACTGCCTCTCCCACAGGGCCACCCTGACACTTCAAGAGGTGCCAGAGATGGCATGCAGTGATATGGAAAGCACATAAGGTAGAGTGGGGCGTCAGTAGATGCTTACAATGTGAAAAGAGCTTAAGTAATTGCTCTCCTCTTTGAACAATGTTTTGTCCTTGTTTCCAACCCCCTCTTCTACAAAGGTCAATTGCATCCGTTCTCACCTTCATAAAGAAGGTTCTTTGAAATTCAGTTACAAAAGGGATTATTTTGTAAAATGAATTTCATTCGTCTACTGGCAGAAACAAATTCAAACAAACATTAACAGACAAACCAAACAACAACCAAAACTCAACAAATACATCAGAGAGGTATTTTTCAATACGTATGTATGAATCATGAGCGTTGTTTAATGATACTGTTTGATGGTTTTTATTACAAGTTCCATATTTCAGATGCTGCAGTAACGTGGAGAGACAACGCCTCGTACTGTTGCCATGATAGTGTTTGCGTTTTGATCAAAACCTCCATATTTTAGATCCTATAGTCAAGTGGAGAAAGGACACTTGGAGGAAAATGAATCAACTGAAAATAGGTTTGACATAATAAGACTTATTTCTAAGTTTTGTACGTGGAATGTTTTGGTTGAGGGGATAAATGTCTCAGATTTCTGAACCAAGATAACCAAGATAATTCAGAATCAATAACCTTGCATTGAAGAGCCAACTAAAGTCCATCTAACGTTGTCAGTCTAAATCAAAGCAAACATTTACATCAGCCAATCATTTTCCTTCAAAAAAAAAAGAAAAGACACATCCCAGTCGGCTGGTTCAATATGTGGATGGAGCTGTGAACTCAAGAGTTGATGTCTCAAGTTCAGTCCCAGCCTGCCTCATAAAAAATGACAACCTGTTCGTTGCACATCCTCATGAATTCTGCAGTCATTTTGGTGGTGTGAGCTCAGCGATTCATAGTCCCATTCTCTTGCACTCTCTACTCATCATCATCATCACCATCATCATCAGGTGCCCTGCCGCATGGTCTTGGCGATCATGGATTTCCATCTATCTCTATCTCTTGTTGCCCCAAGCATCTCCTCCACCCTCCTCCTCTGCAAGTCCGTCCAGCGTTTTTCCCTGGGTCTACCTGGTGTTCTCTTTCCCTCCAGCTTTCCCGTTGTGACCAGGTGCTCCAAATCCCCCTTCCTCATAAAATGGCCTATAAATGTTGCCTGTCTTTTCCTAATCTTCCTTATGAATGATCTACTTGTGTCTCCCTCCATCAAGACTGTCTCGTTTGTTTTCTTTGCTGTCCATGGAACTCTCTACTCTCTCCCTACTTTAAGACATTGCCAAGAACATAGAGTTTGCTGGATGATAAATACTGGTACATGTGGGTATATTTCCCAGTGACATCGGGAGTAAGACAGGGCTGTAATCTCTCCCCTCTTCTCTTCGTGATCTATATGGATCAGATTACGAAGGAGGCAAACCCAGACCCTGAGGCACTCAATGAACTCATGTTGCGGACGACCAGGCAATGGTGAACAATGACAAGATACAGCTACAGGAGCACACAGACCAGCTCAATGAAAGCTGCGAGACATACGGCATGAAGATCAGCGTCAGCAAGACCGAGGTCATGACTGTCAGTAAGAGACCAAACAAACTGGATATCAACATCAACGGAACCCAGTTGAAGCAAGCCAGTGAATTTAAATACCTGGGCAGCATCTTCACTGAAAATGGCAAACTAGACAGAGAAATCGAGACCAGATGCCAGAAAGCCAACGCAGTCAGCTACCAACTTGCCCCTCTCCTGAAACACCCAAGCATTCCCACCAGCACTAAGGCGAAACTCATCAACGCCATTTTTCTACCAACGCTGACATACCAGTGCCAGACATGGTCCCTAACTAAAGTCCTCGAGAGAAAACTGGTCACCTGTGAAATGAAATGCCTGAGGAAAGCAGTAAACAAGACAAGGCGGGACAAGATCAGAAATGAGGTGATACGAGACATGGTAGGAGCAACACCAATCCTACAACACATCGAACATATCAGGATCAAGTGGTTCGGACACCTCACACGTATGCCCCTAAACCATTCAGCTCTTCGGGCATACAACACCAGATACTCTGGCTGGAGAGCCAGAGGAAGACCAAGACGACGATGGAGCGACTCCGTGGCAGACACCCTCAGAGCTCACGAGATGTCCTTTCTCCAGGCCACCCGCCTTGCTGCTGACAGACGACTGTATCTCCCCGCGACGCCCACCGGTACAAGCGGAAGGAAAAAGTAAAGTAAAAGTAAGTAACATGTGGGTATTGGTCTAAGTTATTAATGTTCTTTGAGACTTTGACTTGAGGCTCTTGTTGTTGTTAGTGGTGGTGGTGATGGTAGTGGTGATGATGATGGTGATGGAAGTGGTGGTGATGGTAGTGGTGGTGGTGGTGGTGGTGGTGGTGATGATGGTGATGGAAGTGGTGGTGATGGTAGTGGTGGTGATGATGTGATGGAAGTGGTGGTTGGTGGTGGTGGTGGTGATGATGGAAGCGGTGGTGGTGATGGTGATGATAGTGGTGGTAATGGTGATGATGATGATGGTGATGGTAGTGATGGTAGTGGTGGTGGTGGCAGTGGTGGTTGTAGTCGCGGTGGTAGTGGCAGTGGTAGTGGTGGTGGTTGTGGTGGTGGTTGTGGTGGTGGTTGTGGGTGGTGGTTGTGGTGGTGGTAGTGGCGGTGGTAGTGGTGGTGGTGGTGGTGGTGGTTGTGGTGGCAGTGGTGCTTGTGTAAAAAGATACAGGGAAAGAAACACACACACACACACACACACACGTTCACACACATAAACACACACACACACACACAAACTCACACACACATACACACACACATACACATACACCACACACACACACACACACACACACACACACACCACGCACACACACACACACACACACACACACACACACACACACACACACACCACCTATCAATAATTTTACTCCTCCAAAACAAACATCTCAATCACTAAGACGGAACAGCCTCCGGGTAATACTGAACGCCTGCAGTGAAATCACTCGATCGAAGGTTTGTTCACAAGTTGCATGTGTATACATTTATATTCTACATAAGAGAATATCTCGTCTTGGGTCGATATTAAGAGGAAAACCAGAGAGAGAGAGAGAGAGAGAGACAGAGACAGAGACAGAGACAGAGAGACAGAGACAGAGACAGAGACAGACAGACAGACAGACAGACAGACAGAGACAGAGACACA
>JAPXFY010002441.1:0-27304 GCA_030674185.1 Monoplex corrugatus
ATTATTTTTTTACTACCTTTTGGACACTTTTGGAGGCCTTAACATGCTCAAAAACTCCTGAAACTTTGCACACATGTCAGAACCCGCGGCCATCAGGGCCGGGCTGAAGATGGTACCCGGGCGTGGCAGGGGGGCTCGACAGCGCCCCCTGGAACGGGGTCGAAAAACATGGTCCATAAATCAAACACGCTTGCATGTAATAATATGAAACTCGGTACACATGTAGATCTCATCGTTTCATATATACTTCGCACTCTAACTTTTTACCCCAGCCCAACGGAAGTCGGCTATTTAGGCTTGTTTGGAAAACGCATGCAAAGGAATGTGAAACACTCCTCCTAGAGAATTCAAACACACGGCACGAAACTCGGTCAGCGTGAAGTCAAGACATTGAGGATGAAAGTTTGCGAGGGGATTTTTGATATCTCGAACGGTTTGGCCGTGGCGAGGAAACGAAAATTATGGCGAGAAACGTGAAACGGGAAGTGTGTCATAACTACGGCATACATTAACTAATCTTGATGAAACTTCAGCAGTGTGTTCGTTGTAAGAGCCCGATCACATGGATGTGACTATTGTGAGTCAAAGTTTATAGCGCCACCAACTGGCAGCAGGAAGTGTGTCCACTTTCAAAATGCTTTGAAATCACCCTCTTATTTTTACCCGATTTGCTTCAAACTTCATCTGTATAATGTAAATACACGGCAGATGAAGACCTGTGAATGGATTCTTGATATCTTTGAAACTGTTGCTGTGGCAATCCATCAAACTTTAATATTCTTTTTGGATGCTTTTGAGACTCTTAGCATGCCTGAAATTGCTTAAAATTGCATGAAACTCGACAGACAGATCATATTTATTAGCCAGGTGACATGTGCATAGTTTCAGAAATGGGCGTGGTGCAGGGACTCAGTAGCGCCACCTTTTGACAAAAGTGGGCGGGTTAGTTTCATCTAGAGTTACAAAAATCTGTATTTATATAGTTCTCCTCCAGCCAGACAACTTTCTAATTTACAGTCATTAGCAATAACCAAGAGGAAGTCAGATATTTTGGTTTGAATATGGTCATTTCTCTCTGAGCCTACTCTCTGTGACTGCTCTGTGTGTGTGTGTCTGTGAGTGTTGGGAGGGGGAGGGGGAGTGGGCTATGGCCTGCTCTCTGTGTGTGGTGTCTGTGAGTGTGGGGAGGGGAGGGGGAGTGGGGTTTGGCCTTCATTAAAAAAGGAAATAAATGTCTTAAGCCTTGTATTTTTTAAATACGTTTTTTTAATAAAGTAAAGGCATATAACAGACATGCTGCATTTAAATTTTTTTAATAAAACATTGTTTTTTATGTTTTTCAAGCCATTTGATTTATGAGGACTTTTGAAATGTCCTCATAAACCACCCATAAGTTGTAATACCAGTGTAATACACGTCATTATACAAATTTGTGTCCTCATAAATCACATAAAACCAACCCACACACAAACCAACCCACACACAACAACACACACACACACACACACACACACACACACACACACACACAAAATTGACGGTGGGTGGCAATGGTATATTTAAAAGTGCATAATTGTAATATCTGCAAGGCACCCCTAGTCCAGTCTTATTAAATGTATGCTTCATCTTTCATTTTAATTTGTAAATTTGATCAATAAATTCAATTATTTAGAATAATAAGATACTATATGGCTGTTACCCTAGGTAGGGCTGATCAAATTACATCATTTACATTGAAAAATAACAATGCATTAAAAGATGTTATGAGATTGTTTTAAATATGAGTCAATTAAAAATCGTTGGAAAGAATGATACTTTTAAACATAACACTGAACCGTCACTAGGTGTCGCCAGGCTACCGTCTTAATGAGCGAGTCATTGATTCATTCGTTCAAACGATTCGTTCGAACGACTGAGTCATTCATGAATGAGACAGGTATGGATTGGTCATTGAATCTAGGGTTTGCGATGTCTACCAATTTGGCATCAGACGATGTGTACAGTGAAACATCGCGATGGACGATGATATCGGAGGAGGGGCGGGGCTAACGTTTTAATTTTTCACTTAAGCAATAAGCCCCGCAAAGCTGTGTTTTACAGTGGATTTAGAACAGCTAAGGGGCATAGGCACAAACGCGGAGATATTTTCCTCTACATCTCATCAGCCATTTTGATTTCGGCACGCTCTGAGTCTGCAGCAGCTGACCACTAGGAGCGAATGTACATGATGTACAATGTACACGTGACAGAGCAGCCAGATCCAGACTGTGCTTTCGCGCTGTGGCTGGCGCTGAGCCAGAGACAGACGCGTTCAGTGCTTGTCATATTATATCACAACTATTCAGTGTTTTTAACCACATAATGTTTATTTTAGGTTTCAGACATTTAAATGCATATAATTTATAGCAAAACAATACATTTATAGTTTGTAAAATACACAATGGTGTCTATGGAAGCAGCAATAACAACCCATTCAAATATATTTGCCGACGGATTTTATTCATATCAGACACACAGTGTAAGGGAACTATAAAGTTAACTCTATTCTTCTCCCAGTTCACCGGCCATGTATTTCGGGAGAAACTGTTTTTTAAACGACAAAACAAACTCACTTACACACATTTGAGAATCAGAATAGAAGATAGTTGATGACATGGTAACCAGGTTTGTTATAATTTATAAATAAAAGCGCTAACGTTACATGTCATACAGCGCTATTTTGGCTGTGGTGAATCACGTGCCAAGCATGACGCGTCACCATGGAAACATGGGGGGGGGGGGGGGGGGGGGTCGCGTGCTGGCTTAACTATGATATCGTCTATCGGCACAACCCTAATTGAATCTTTGAGTAAACCAATTTGTCCAAAATGCTGAATCATTCAGTAATGCGAAAACATGGGTTTCTGTGAGATGAGCAATGGTTCTGCTGTGATCTTTGTTTAACTATTTTCGCTGCTGAAACAGAAAAAACCGTCAATATTGCATCTAAATTGTAAGTGACTTGACGTGTGGGTGTGTTGTGTGTGTGTTGTGTGTGTGTGTGTGTGTGTGTGTGGTGTGTTGTGTGTGTGTGTGTGGGAGAGAGAGTGTGTCTGTTACAGTGAAAAGAGTTTAACCCTTTAAGGCAGTGGATCTCAATCCTGGTCCTAGGGAGCCACTGCTCTGCATAGTTTGTAGTCTCCCTCATTTAACACACCTGATCAGATCATCAGCTCGTTAGGAAAGAGCTTTATTAACTGAAGTGGGTGTGTCAGATAAAGGAGACATAAAATGTGCAGAGCAGTGGCACCCATAGGACCAAGATTGAGAACCACTGCTTTAAGGCCTTGTCTTTTTTGGATATATCTTTTTTTTTTTATGTGCATACAACCCATATATTTTAAATGTATTGTTTGCTTTAAATTAAATTAAGATTGTATGTTTGGTAATTGAACCTAAATAAATTTTACAATTAATGTGCTATATTTCAGATCAATATAATTGTTTTCTTTCATTTTAATCAACACTAACTTTATTCTCTATCTGTATTATAAATAACTTATTTCTGCATAAATTAAAAAATCCCCAATAATCCAGACCAACCAGAGCGCACTAATTCTACAACATCATCAGTGCTGAAGCGGAACTACCAGAGCGGTTCGGCAGATAGCGAGCAGATATTTTGTGTCACGTCGTGCACAATAACGCTAAAGGCACCAGGCTGGCGGTGCCACTGCTTAGTATTTATATATATATATATATATATATATATATATATATATATATATATATATATATATATATTATATTAAATATAGCTGCGAGCAGGATGAAGGCCAACGACGGTACCGCCACCTGTGCACCATTGCGTGCAGCTGGCCGATCGTGGCCTAATCGCTGTCTCGCACTTGGGCACAGGCCCACGGCTGGCCGTAATCCTCAGATTTTTATTTTCTTTCTCTTCTAATTATTTTTTTACTACCTTTTGGACACTTTTGGAGGCCTTAACATGCTCAAAAACTCCTGAAACTTTGCACACATGTCAGAACCGCGGCCATCAGGGCCGGGCTGAAGATGGTACCCGGGCGTGGCAGGGGGGCTCGACAGCGCCCCCTGGAACGGGGTCGAAAACATGGTCCATAAATCAAACACGCTTGCATGTAATAATATGAAACTCGGTACACATGTAGATCTCATCGTTTCATATATACTTCGCACTCTAACTTTTTACCCCAGCCCAACAGGAAGTCGGCTATTTAGGCTTGTTTGGAAAACGCATGCAAAGGAATGTGAAACACTCCTCCTAGAGAATTCAAACACACGGCACGAAACTCGGTCAGCGTGAAGTCAAGACATTGAGGATGAAAGTTTGCGAGGGGATTTTTGATATCTCGAACGGTTTGGGCGTGGCGAGGAAACGAAATTATGGCGAGAAACGTGAAACGGGAAGTGTGTCATAACTACGGCATACATTAACTAATCTTGATGAAACTTCAGCAGTGTGTTCGTTGTAAGAGCCCGATCACATGGATGTGACTATTGTGAGTCAAAGTTATAGCGCCACCAACTGGCAGCAGGAAGTGTGTCACTTTCAAAATGCTTTGAAATCACCCTCTTATTTTTACCCGATTTGCTTCAAACTTCATCTGTATAATGTAAATACACGGCAGATGAAGACCTGTGAATGGATTCTTGATATCTTTGAAACTGTTGCTGTGGCAATCCATCAAACTTTAATATTCTTTTTGGATGCTTTTGAGACTCTTAGCATGCCTGAAATTGCTTAAAATTGCATGAAACTCGACAGACAGATCATATTTATTAGCCAGGTGACATGTGCATAGTTTCAGAAATGGGCGTGGTGCAGGGACTCAGTAGCGCCACCTTTTGACAAAAGTGGGCGGGTTAGTTTCATCTAGAGTTACAAAAATCTGTATTTATATAGTTCTCCTCCAGCCAGACAACTTTCTAATTTACAGTCATTAGCAATAACCAAGAGGAAGTCAGATATTTTGGTTTGAATATGGTCATTTCTCTCTGAGCCTACGTCTCTGTGACTGCTCTCTGTGTGTGTGTGTCTGTGAGTGTGGGGAGGGGGAGGGGGAGTGGGGCTATGTGCCTGCTCTCTGTGTGTGTGTGTGTCTGTGAGTGGGGGAGGGGGAGGGGGGAAAAGTGGGGTTTGGCCTTCATTAAAAAAGGAAATAAATGTCTTAAGCCTTGTATTTTTTAAATACGTTTTTTTAATAAAGTAAAGGCATATAACAGACATGCTGCATTTAAATTTTTTTAATAAAACATTGTTTTTTATGTTTTTCAAGCCATTTGATTTATGAGGACTTTTGAAATGTCCTCATAAACCACCCATAAGTTGTAATACCAGTGTAATACACGTCATTATACAAATTTGTGTCCTCATAAATCACATAAACACACAAACCCAACAACACCACACACAACACCACACACACACACACACACACACACACACACACACACACACACACACACACACCAAATTGACGGTGGGTGGCAATGGTATATTTAAAAGTGCATAATTGTAATATCTGCAAGGCACCCCTAGTCCAGTCTTATTAAATGTATGCTTCATCTTTCATTTTAATTTGTAAATTTGATCAATAAATTCAATTATTTAGAATAATAAGATACTATATGGCTGTTACCCTAGGTAGGGCTGATCAAATTACATCATTTACATTGAAAAATAACAATGCATTAAAAGATGTTATGAGATTGTTTTAAATATGAGTCAATTAAAAATCGTTGGAAAGAATGATACTTTTAAACATAACACTGAACCGTCACTAGGTGTCGCCAGGCTACCGTCTTAATGAGCGAGTCATTGATTCATTCGTTCAAACGATTCGTTCGAACGACTGAGTCATTCATGAATGAGACAGGTATGGATTGGTCATTGAATCTAGGGTTTGCGATGTCTACCAATTTGGCATCAGACGATGTGTACAGTGAAACATCGCGATGGACGATGATATCGGGAGGAGGGGCGGGGCTAACGTTTTAATTTTTCACTTAAGCAATAAGCCCCGCAAAGCCGTGTTTTACAGTGGATTTAGAACAGCTAAGGGGCGTAGGCACAACGCGGAGATATTTTCCTCTACATCTCATCAGCCATTTTGATTTCGGCACGCTCTGAGTCTGCAGCAGCTGACCACTAGGAGCGAATGTACATGATGTACAATGTACACGTGACAGAGCAGCCAGATCCAGACTGTGCTTTCGCGCTGTGGCTGGCGCTGAGCCAGAGACAGACGCGTTCAGTGCTTGTCATATTATATCACAACTATTCAGTGTTTTTAACCACATAATGTTTATTTTAGGTTTCAGACATTTAAATGCATATAATTTATAGCAAAACAATACATTTATAGTTTGTAAAATACACAATGGTGTCTATGGAAGCAGCAATAACAACCCATTCAAATATATTTGCCGACGGATTTTATTCATATCAGACACACAGTGTAAGGAACTATAAAGTTAACTCTATTCTTCTCCCAGTTCACCGGCCATGTATTTCGGGAGAAACTGTTTTTTAAACGACAAAACAAACTCACTTACACACATTTGAGAATCAGAATAGAAGATAGTTGATGACATGGTAACCAGGTTTGTTAATATTTATAAATAAAAGCGCTAACGTTACATGTCATACAGCGCTATTTTGGCTGTGGTGAATCACGTGCCAAGCATGACGCGTCACCATGGAAACATGGGGGGGGGGGGGGTCGCGATGCTGGCTTAACTATGATATCGTCTATCGGCACAACCCTAATTGAATCTTTGAGTAAACCAATTTGTCCAAAATGCTGAATCATTCAGTAATGGAAAACATGTTGCTGTGAGATGGCAATGGTTCTGCTGTGATCTTTGTTTAACTATTTTCGCTGCTGAAACAGAAAAACCGTCAATATTGCATCTAAAATGTAAGTGACTTGACGTGTTGTGTGTGTGTGTGTTGTGTGTGTGTGTGTGTGTGTGGTGTGTGTGGGTGTGTGTGAGAGAGAGTGTGTCTGTTACAGTGAAAAGAGTTTAACCCTTTAAGGCAGTGGATCTCAATCCTGGTCCTAGGGAGCCACTGCTCTGCATAGTTTGTATGTCTCCCTCATTTAACACACCTGATTCAGATCATCAGCTCGTTAGGAAAGAGCTTTATTAACTGAAGTGGGTGTGTCAGATAAAGGAGACATATAAAATGTGCAGAGCAGTGGCACCCATAGGACCAAGATTGAGAACCACTGCTTTAAGGCCTTGTCTTTTTTGGATATATCTTCTTTTTTTTTTATGTGCATACAACCCATATATTTTAAATGTATTGTTTGCTTTAAATTAAATTAAGATTGTATGTTTGGTAATTGAACCTAAATAAATTTACAATTAATGTGCTATATTTCAGATCAATATAATTGTTTTCTTTCATTTTAATCAACACTAACTTTATTCTCTATCTGTATTATAAATAACTTATTTCTGCATAAATTAAAAAATCCCCAATAATCCAGACCAACCAGAGCGCACTAATTCTACAACATCATCAGTGCTGAAGCGGAACTACCAGAGCGGTTCGGCAGATAGCGAGCAGATATTTTGTGTCACGTCGTGCACAATAACGCTAAAGGCACCAGGCTGGCGGTGCCACTGGCTATATATATATATATATATATATATATATATATATATATATATATATATATATATATATTATATATATATAAATAATATAATTGCTGCGAGCAGCGATGAAGGGCCAAAGCCGACGGTGACCCTGGTCCACGGCTCGGTGCCACCAGGCTTGGCTGCCGTAACGCTGTCGCAGCTATATTTTTTTTATTAATATCTATCTATTATTTTACTACTATTGAATTTGAACTAACTGCCAAAAATCTGAACGCCCATGTAAACCGCGTGCATGAGGCTTACATGTATAATCTTGATATTTGTCATGTAACCCGCAGTTGGACTTTTGACAGCCCTAACGGAGTGGCATAGCTCTGAAACTGCAACGTGCATGAGAAAATAACCCGGCCATAGCGATAAATTACCGCTGCGTAACGGAGGTGAAAAGTTGCATAAATCAAGGATATGAATCGTCATGAGCAGTTGCGATAATTATCGATGATAACTGAACGGAAGTGTAGTCGAAATACAACATTAACTGATCTTGAGTGAAACTTCACAGTTGTTCCGTTGTAAGAGCCCGATCACATGGATGTGACTATTGTGAGTCAAAGTTATAGCGCCACCAACTGGCAGCAGGAAGTGTGTCACTTTCAAAATGCTTTGAAATCACCCTCTTATTTTTACCCGATTTGCTTCAAACTTCATTGTATAATGTAAATACACGGCAGATGAAGACCTGTGAATGGATTCTTGATATCTTTGAAACTGTTGCTGTGGCAATCCATCAAACTTTAATATTCTTTTGGATGCTTTTGAGACTCTTAGCATGCCTGAAATTGCTTAAAATTGCATGAAACTCGACAGACAGATCACATTTATTAGCCAGGTGACATGTGCATAGTTTCAGAAACGGGCGTGGTGCAGGGACTCAGTAGCGCCACCTTTTGACAAAAGTGGGGGGTTAGTTTCATCTAGAGTTACAAAAATCTGTATTTATATAGTTCTCCTCCAGCCAGACAACTTTCTAATTTACAGTCATTAGTAACAACCAAGAGGAAGTCAGATATTTTGGTTTGAATATGGTCATTTCTCTCTGAGCCTACGTCTCTGTGACTGCTCTCTGTGTGTGTGTTGTCTGTGAGTGTGGGAGGGGGAGGGGGAGTGGGGCTAGATTAACCATTTCACTGCTGTGTGGTTTGGCCTTCATTAAAAAAGAAAATAAATGTCTTAAGCCTTGTATTTTTTAAATACGTTTTTTTAATAAAGGCATATAACAGACATGCTGCATTTAAATTTTTTTAATAAAACATTGTTTTTTATGTTTTTCAAGCCATTTGATTTATGAGGACTTTTGAAATGTCCTCATAAACCACCCATAAGTTGTAATACCAGTGTAATACACGTCATTATACAAATTTGTGTCCTCATAAATCACATAAACCAACCCACACAAAACCAACCCACCACACACACACACACACACACACACACACACACACACACACACACCAAATTGACGGTGGGTGGCAATGGTATATTTAAAAGTGCATAATTGTAATATCTGCAAGGCACCCCTAGTCCAATCTTATTAAATGTATGCTTCATCTTTCATTTTAATTTGTAAATTTGATCAATAAATTCAATTATTTAGAATAATAAGATACTATATGGCTGTTACCCTAGGTAGGGCTGATCAAATTACATCATTTACATTGAAAAATAACAATGCATTAAATGATGTTATGAGATTGTTTTAAATATGAGTCAATTAAAAATCGTTGGAAAGAATGATACTTTTAAACATAACACTGAACCGTCACTAGGTGTCGCCAGGCTACCGTCTTAATGAGCGAGTCATTGATTCATTCGTTCAAACGATTCGTTCGAACGACTGAGTCATTCATGAATGAGACAGGTATGGATTGGTCATTGAATCTAGGGTTTGCGATGTCTACCAATTTGGCATCAGACGATGTGTACAGTGAAACATCGCGATGGACGATGATATCGGAGGAGGGTCGGGGCTAACGTTTTAATTTTTCACTTAAGCAATAAGCCCCGCAAAGCCGTGTTTTACAGTGGATTTAGAACAGCTAAGGGGCGTAGGCACAACGCGGAGATATTTTCCTCTACATCTCATCAGCCATTTTGATTTCGGCACGCTCTGAGTCTGCAGCAGCTGACCACTAGGAGCGAATGTACATGATGTACAATGTACACGTGACAGAGCAGCCAGATCCAGACTGTGCTTTCGCGCTGTGGCTGGCGCTGAGCCAGAGACAGACGCGTTCAGTGCTTGTCATATTATATCACAACTATTCAGTGTTTTTAACCACATAATGTTTATTTTAGGTTTCAGACATTTAAATGCATATAACTTATAGCAAAACAATACATTTATAGTTTGTAAAATACACAATGGTGTCTATGGAAGCAGCCATAACAACCCATTCAAATATATTTGCCGACGGATTTTATTCATATCAGACACACAGTGTAAGTAACTATAAAGTTAACTCTATTCTTCTCCAGTTCACCGGCCATGTATTTCGGGAGAAACTGTTTTTTAAACGACAAAACAAACTCACTTACACACATTTGAGAATCAGAATAGAAGATAGTTAATGACATGGTAACCAGGTTTGTTAATATTTATAAATAAAAGCGCTAACGTTACATGTCTATTTTGGCTGTGGTGAATCACGTGCCAAGCATGACGCGTCACCATGGAAACATGGGGGGGGGGGGGGGATCGCGATGCTGGCTTAAAGCAAAGAGGCACAAGAGGCGAAACTCTGATGCTTTTCTGGTAACAGCCACTAGGTGGCGCTTCGGGGCGCGGCCGCCATTTTGGGATGAATATTCCAACGGGAGTTACTGGACAACAGCACAGATAACAGTTTTTTGAGGTAGTTTTTTCTTGCATTATAGAATATTTCCATTTTATGCAACTTTACACATTTACTACTATTATTAGTTACCAACTCCACTTGGCCTGAAATATATTTTGTACGTTTTAATCCCCTGGATCATGCTACAAACATGATGATCTTATGGAACATTATGCATTGCTGTGTCCGTTATCCTATAATTGCCACAATTTTGTACAGTGGCTGTGTGTTTTTGTTTACATAGTCTTGCTTTAACGGTCATTAATATACGATATAAGAAGTTTACTGTAAAGCTGTTTCTATTGCTGTTGTATAGGCCTAATAGTTGTACAAATAGAGAGTTTGTAGGCCTAATACTGTATACGTGTTGTTGTAGCCATTAAATAAGCGCATTTAGTTTCATATTTGTTCAAATATTATAATGTTTTTTTCCCCATATTGATTATGAAAAGTGAACAGCATGAGTATGATATCGGGAGACATGAAGTGGCTCATACATGATTTTGACTCATTAGCCTACGCTGTGTTTTGTAGAAAGCCTTTCTTTAAAATTAATTTCGTTTTGTATAAATTCTATCTTATTTTTATTTTTTTTAAATTTAATCGGCTGGATTTAATAAATGGCAAATATAGCAGACATAATCATGACATCCGGCGCCGGCGCTCGTCTTGAGCGAATCTCATCATAAATTAACCGAAATATGCCTCAGACATGAGAAATATAGAAAGCTTGCAACTAAATATTTAAACGAAACTATTCCAAACGAAAAGAAATAGGCTACTCTCTGATTATGTTGCACACTCACATATGTTGAAATAACGAGATATTATGTTGAAATAACATTATAAATAATACATCTTTAAATATATTTGATTGAATGCTGAATGTTGTTCTTATTCAATTTAGTAAAATTAAAACTTTAGTTGTGATAATTAAAATGATTGAATATTAAATATCGAAGTTTTGCTCATTTAATAATAGTAGCACAATATAGGCTATAAGTGCGCAGCTCCCCCTGTCAATGATCTAGCACCCCCTCGGCACCTGCGTTAAAAAATCTGGCGCTGCCTCCTCTTTTTACATAATTATTTCAACCTAAAAATGACCTCTGCACTGGGCTAAATATATTAGGCATTTTCACCCCAAAATGGCGGAAGCGTAGCGCTGCTGCTGGGCGCTGGTGTTGCAATGGAACGTTCTATTGGCTTTCACTTCTTGTAAATATACGTTCTTTGCTTAAAGTCCCCATGAACCGGAAGTTGCAAACGGCTTTTCTCCAGTGCTGTGACGTATTTCCGAGAGAAACGGAATACTTATGAGGCAAAATAGTGAGCGTGGCTTTTTTTTTCCAACTAGCACCTGATTGGATCTAGAAAAATGCACCTCCTCGCCATCTCTCCTTTCACACGCTGTGTGCCTGTCTACTGTCAGTTGGAGGGGCGTGATTACGGATGTTAAGCAGACACCCAAACCATCAAGCCTACGTCATCGGGCAAGGTCCTCCAGTGCAGAGGGGAGGGGCATTTTCAGAATTTGATTAAAGATTACGAAGCCAAAAAATTTTTTTGTGTGGATTGACTTGCACGGATGAATTGTTCACCACAAAACGATCAATTTAGGCAAACAAAGTAAGTATGGTCAATTTTGATTTCATGGGGACTTTAACATCGTGATGTCTGTCAGCCATCACGATGGACGATGATATCGTCAATCTTTGAGTAAACCAATTTGTCCAAAATGCTGAATCATTCAGTAATGAGAAAACATGTTGCTGTGAGATGCGCAATGGTTCTGCTGTGATCTTTGTTTAACTATTTTCGCTGCTGAAACAGAAAAACCGTCAATATTGCATCTAAAATGTAAGTGACTTGACGTGTGTGTGTGTGTGTGTGTGTTGGTGTGTGTGTGTGTTTTACAGTGAAAAGAGTTTAACCCTTTAAGGCAGTGGATCTCAATCCTGGTCCTAGGGAGCCACTGCTCTGCATAGTTTGTATGTCTCCCTCATTTAACACACCTGATTCAGATCATCAGCTGGTTAGGAAAGAGCTTTATTAACTGAAGTGGGTGTGTCAGATAAAGGAGACATATAAAATGTGCAGAGCAGTGGCACCCTAGGACCAAGATTGAGAACCACTGCTTTAAGGCCTTGTCTTTTTTGGATATATCTTCTTTTTTTTTTTATGTGCATACAACCCATATATTTTAAATGTATTGTTTGCTTTAAATTAAATTAAGATTGTATGTTTGGTAATTGAACCTAAATAAATTTAAAATTAATGTGCTATATTTCAGATCAATATAATTGTTTTCTTTCATTTTAATCAACACTAACTTTATTCTCTATCTGTATTATAAATAACTTATTTCTGCATAAATTAAAAAATCCCCAATAATCCAGACCAACCAGAGCGCACTAATTCTACAACATCATCAGTGCTGAAGCGGAACTACCAGAGCCGTTCGGCAGATAGCGAGCAGATATTTTGTGTCACGTCGTGCACAATAACCCTAAAGGCACCAGGCTGGCGGTGCCACTGGCTTTATATTATATATATATATTATATATATATATATATATATATATTATATATATATATATATATATATAAATATAGCTGCGAGCAGCGATGAAGGGCCAAAGCCGACGGTAGCGCCACCCTGGTGCACCAGGGTTGCGGTGCCACCGGCTTGGGCCCGTAATCGCTGCTCGCAGCTATATTTTATTATTATTATTATTCTTCTAATTATTTTTTACTACCTTTTGGACACTTTTGGAGGCCTTAACATGCTCAAAAACTCCTGAAACTTTGCACACATGTCAGAACCCGCGGCCATCAGGGCCGGGCTGAAGATGGTACCCGGGCGTGGCAGGGGGGCTCGACAGCGCCCCCTGGAACGGGGTCCGAAAACATGGTCCATAAATCAAACACGCTTGCATGTAATAATATGAAACTCGGTACACATGTAGATCTCATCGTTTCATATATACTTCGCACTCTAACTTTTTACCCCAGCCCAACAGGAAGTCGGCTATTTAGGCTTGTTTGGAAAACGCATGCAAAGGAATGTGAAACACTCCTCCTAGAGAATTCAAAACACACGGCACGAAACTCGGTCAGCGTGAAGTCAAGACATTGAGGATGAAAGTTTGCGAGGGGATTTTTGATATCTCGAACGGTTTGGCCGTGGCGAGGAAACGAAATTATGGCGAGAAAACGTGAAACAGGAAGTGTGTCATAACTACTGCATACATTAACTAATCTTGATGAAACTTCAGCAGTGTGTTCGTTGTAAGAGCCCGATCACATGGATGTGACTATTGTGAGTCAAAGTTATAGCGCCACCAACTGGCAGCAGGAAGTGTGTCACTTTCAAAATGCTTTTAAATCACCCTCTTATTTTTACCCGATTTGCTTCAAACTTCATGTGCATAATGTAGACACATGCCAGATGTAGACCTGTGAAAGGATTATTGATATCTTAGACACTGTTGCCATGGCAATGCATCAAACATTAATATTCCTTTTTTTAAGCTTTTTCATGCTTTTTTATGCTTTCGGGCACTTTTGGGGTTCTTAAACGTGCTCGAAAACTCTTGAAACTTTGCACACAGGACAAAACCCGCGGCCATCAGGGCCAGGCTGAAGCTGGTACCCGGGCGTGGCAGGGGGGCTCGACAGCGCCCCCTTGAACGGGTCCGACAATTTGGTCCATATATCCAACACGCTTTACCCATTTGCTTCAAACTTGATGTGTATAATGTAGACACAAGCCAGTTTGTAGACCTGTGAAAGGATTGTTGATATCTTAGATGCTGTTGCCGTGACAACGCATCAAACTTTAATATTCTTTTTGGATACTTTTGAGATTCTTAGCGCACTTTTGGGGCCCTTAACATGCTCAAAAACTCTTGAAACTTTGCACACGGTCAGAAACCGCGGCCATCAGGGCCGGGCTGAAGCTGGTACCCGGGCGTGGCAGGGGGGCTCGACAGCGCCCCCTGGAACGGGGTCCGAAAACTTGGTCCATAAATCAAACAGGCTTTACCCGATTTGCTTCAAACTTGATGTGTATAATGTAGACACAGCCAGATGTAGACCTGTGAAAGGATTGTTGATATCTTAGATGCTGTTGCCGTGACAAGCATCAAACTTTAATATTCTTTTTGGATACTTTTGAGATTCTAGCACCTTTTGGGGCCCTTAACATGCTCAAAAACTCTTGAAACTTTGCACACGGGTCAGAAACCGCGGCCATCAGGGCCGGGCTGAAGCTGGTACCCGGGCGTGGCAGGGGGGCTCGACAGCGCCCCCTGGAACGGGGTCCGAAAACTTGGTCCATAAATCAAACACGCTTGCATGTAATAATATGAAACTTGGTACACATATAGATCTCATCGATTCATATATCCTTTGTACTTTTACTTTTTACCCCAGCCCAACAGGAAGTCGGCTATTATGGTTTGTTTGAAAGCGTATGCCCCTGGAATTCGATATACTACTCCTAGAGAATTCAACCAATCGCCACGAAACTCAGTCAGCATGAAGTCAAGACATTGAGGATGAAAAATTGCCAGGGGATTTTTGATATCTCGAACGGTTTGGCCGTGGCGAGGAAAACGAATTTATGGCGAATAATGGAAACAGGAAGTGTGTTATAACTTCTGCATACATTAACTGATCTTGATGAAACTTCAGCAGTGTGTTCGCTGTAAGAGTCCGATCACATGGATGTGACTATTGTGAGTCAAAGTTATAGCGCCACCAACTGGCAGCAGGAAGTGTGTCACTTCCTAAAGGCTTTGAAATCACCCTCTTATTTTTACCCGATTTGCTTCAAACTTCATCTGTATAATGTAAATACACTGCAGATGAAGACCTGTGAAGGGATTCTTGATATCTTTGAAACTGTTGCTGTGGCAACGCATCAAACTTTAATATTCTTGTTTGATGCTTTTGATGCTCTGAGTCAATATGGCAAGCCGTTTTAACATTTAATCATTTTAACCTACTAGTCTCTTTTTTCATGCTACTAGTACTTATTTTTTAGATACTAGTATCTATTCCATTAAGTAATAGTACTTATTCATTAGCGACTAGTGCTTATTCTTTAGTACTAGTGCCTATTCTTTAGATAGTAGTGCTTATTCTTTAGATATTCTTTTGAATACGTATTAGTAGCTAATGAATAAGTACTGGTATCTATTTAATAGGTACTAGTATGTAATGACTTAGAACTAGTATTTATTGAATAAATACTAGTATCTATTAATAGGTCTATTATCTAAAATGTCATTTTCTCTCTCTCTCTCTCTGAGCCAATATGGCAAAGCCGTTTTAACATTTAATCATTTTAACATACTAGTCTCTATTTTCATGCTACTAGTACTTATTTTTTAGATATTAGTATCTATTCCATTAAGTACTAGTACTTATTCATTAGCGACTAATGCTTATTCTGTTTAGAATATTCAAAGTGCTTATTCAATTTGTATGCTTATTTATATTTTCAGAGCAGAAAATCCGATTTTTCTGCTTATTCAATATTGCATCTAAAATGTGACTTGAGTGTTGTGTGTGTGTGTGTGTGTGTGTGTGTGTGTGTGTGGTGTGTGTGTGTGTGTGTGTGTGTGTGTGGTGTGTGTCGTGTGTGTGTGTTTTGTGTGTGTGTGTGTGTGTGTGTGGAGAGAGAGATTGTGTCTGTTACAGTGACAAGAGTTTTTAAGCCTTGTCTTTTTGGATATATATATATTTTTTATTAAAAAAAAATGTGCATACAACCCATGTATTTCAAATGTATTAGTTTGCTTTAAATTAAATTAAGATTGTATGTTTGGTAATTGAACCTAAATAAATGTAAAATGAATGTGCTATATTTCAGATCAATATATTTGTTTTCCTTCATTTTAATCAACACTAACTTTATTCTCATCTGAATTATAAATAACTTATTTCTGTATAAAATAAAAATCCCGAATAATCCAGACCAACCAGAGCACACTATTTCTACAACATCATCAGTGCTGAAGCGGGACTACCAGAGCCGTTCGGCAGATAGCGAGCAGATATTTTGTGTTCCACGTCGTGCACAATAACCCTAAAGGCACCAGGGTGGCGATGCCACCGGCTTTATATATATATATATATATATATATAATATATAATTATATATATATATATATATATATATATTATATATATATAAATAAAATATAGCTGCGAGCAGCGATGAAGGGCCAAAGCCGGCGGTACCGCCACCCTGGTGCACCAGGGTTGCGGTGCCACCGGCTTGGGCCCGTAATCGCTGCTCGCAGCTATATTTTATTTTATTATTATTTTTTATTATTTTATTATTATTATTTTTTCTTCTACCTTTTGGACACTTTTGGAGGCCTTAACATGCTCAAAAACTCCTGAAACTTTGCACACATGTCAGAACCCGCGGCCATCAGGGCCGGGCTGAAGATGGTACCCGGGCGTGGCAGGGGGGCTCGACAGCGCCCCCTGGAACGGGGTCCGAAAACATGGTCCATAATCAAACACGCTTGCATGTAATAATATGAAACTCGGTACACATGTAGATCTCATCGTTTCATATATACTTCGCACTCTAACTTTTACCCCAGCCCAACAGGAAGTCGGCTATTTAGGTTGTTTGGAAAACGCATGCAAAGGAATGTGAAACACTCCTCCTAGAGAATTCAAACACACGGCACGAAACTCGGTCGCGTGAAGTCAAGACATTGAGGATGAAAAATTGCCAGGGGATTTTTGATATCTCGAACGGTTTGGCCGTGGCGAGGAAACGAAATTATGGCGAGAAACGTGAAACAGGAAGTGTGTTATAACTACTGCATACATTAACTAATCTTGATGAAACTTCAGCAGTGTGTTCGTTGTAAGAGCCCGATCACATGGATGTGACTATTGTGAGTCAAAGTTATAGCGCCACCAACTGGCAGCAGGAAGTGTGTCACTTTCAAAATGCTTTTAAATCACCCTCTTATTTTTACCCGATTTGCTTCAAACTTCATGTGCATAATGTAGACACATGCCAGATGTAGACCTGTGAAAGGATTATTGATATCTTAGACACTGTTGCCATGGCAATGCATCAAACATTAATATTCCTTTTTTTAAGCTTTTTCATGCTTTTTTATGCTTTCGGGCACTTTTGGGGTTCTTAACGTGCTCGAAAACTCTTGAAACTTTGCACACAGGACAAAACCCGCGGCCATCAGGGCCAGGCTGAAGCTGGTACCCGGGCGTGGCAGGGGGGCTCGACAGCGCCCCCTTGAACGGGTCCGACAATTTGGTCCATATATCCAACACGCTTTACCCTATTTGCTTCAAACTTGATGTGTATAATGTAGACACAAGCCAGATGTAGACCTGTGAAAGGATTGTTGATATCTTAGATGCTGTTGCCGTGACAACGCATCAAACTTTAATATTCTTTTTGGATACTTTTGAGATTCTTAGCGCACTTTTGGGGCCCTTAACATGCTCAAAAACTCTTGAAACTTTGCACACGGGTCAGAAACCGCGGCCATCAGGGCCGGGCTGAAGCTGGTACCCGGGCGTGGCAGGGGGGCTCGACAGCGCCCCCTGGAACGGGGTCCGAAAACTTGGTCCATAAATCAAACAGGCTTTACCCGATTTGCTTCAAACTTGATGTGTATAATGTAGACACACGCCAGATGTAGACCTGTGAAAGGATTGTTGATATCTTAGATGCTGTTGCCGTGACAACGCATCAAACTTTAATATTCTTTTTGGATACTTTTGAGATTCTTAGCCACCTTTGGGGCCCTTAACAGTGCTCAAAAACTCTTGAAACTTTGCACACGGGTCAGAAAACCGCGGCCATCAGGGCCGGGCTGAAGCTGGTACCCGGGCGTGGCAGGGGGGCTCGACAGCGCCCCCTGGAACGGGGTCCGAAAACTTGGTCCATAAATCAAACACGCTTGCATGTAATAATATGAAACTTGGTACACATATAGATCTCATCGATTCATATATCCTTTGTACTTTTACTTTTTACCCCAGCCCAACAGGAAGTCGGCTATTATGGTTTGTTTGAAAGCGTATGCCCCTGGAATTCGATATACTACTCCTAGAGAATTCAACCAATCGCCACGAAACTCAGTCAGCATGAAGTCAAGACATTGAGGATGAAAAATTGCCAGGGGATTTTTGATATCTCGAACGGTTTGGCCGTGGCGAGGAAACGAATTTATGGCGAATAATGGAAACAGGAAGTGTGTTATAACTTCTGCATACATTAACTGATCTTGATGAAACTTCAGCAGTGTGTTCGCTGTAAGAGTCCGATCACATGGATGTGACTATTGTGAGTCAAAGTTATAGCGCCACCAACTGGCAGCAGGAAGTGTGTCACTTCCTAAAGGCTTTGAAATCACCCTCTTATTTTTACCCGATTTGCTTCAAACTTCATCTGTATAATGTAAATACACTGCAGATGAAGACCTGTGAAGGGATTCTTGATATCTTTGAAACTGTTGCTGTGGCAACGCATCAAACTTTAATATTCTTGTTTGATGCTTTTGATGCTCTGAGTCAATATGGCAAGCCGTTTTAACATTTAATCATTTTAACCTACTAGTCTCTTTTTTCATGCTACTAGTACTTATTTTTTAGATACTAGTATCTATTCCATTAAGTAATAGTACTTATTCATTAGCGACTAGTGCTTATTCTTTAGTACTAGTGCCTATTCTTTAGATAGTAGTGCTTATTCTTTAGATATTCTTTTGAATACGTATTAGTAGCTAATGAATAAGTACTGGTATCTATTTAATAGGTACTAGTATGTAATGACTTAGAACTAGTATTTATTGAATAAATACTAGTATCTATTAATAGGTACTATTATCTAAAATGTCATTTTCTCTCTCTCTCTCTCTGAGCCAATATGGCAAGCCGTTTTAACATTTAATCATTTTAACATACTAGTCTCTATTTTCATGCTACTAGTACTTATTTTTTAGATATTAGTATCTATTCCATTAAGTACTAGTACTTATTCATTAGCGACTAATGCTTATTCTGTTTAGAATATTCAAAGTGCTTATTCAATTTGTATGCTTATTTATATTTTCAGAGCAGAAAATCCGATTTTTCTGCTTATTCAATATTGCATCTAAAATGTGACTTGACGTGTGTGTGTGTGTGTGTGTGTGTGTGTGTGTGTGTGTGTGTGTGTGTGTGTGTGTGTGTGTGTGTGTGTGTGTGTGTGTGTGGTGTGTGTGTGTGTTGTGTGTGTGTGTGTTGTGTGTGTGTGAGAGAGATTGTGTCTGTTACAGTGACAAGAGTTTTTAAGCCTTGTCTTTTTGGATATATATATATTTTTTATAAAAAAAAATGTGCATACAACCCATGTATTTCAAATGTATTGTTTGCTTTAAATTAAATTAAGATTGTATGTTTGGTAATTGAACCTAAATAAATGTAAAATGAATGTGCTATATTTCAGATCAATATATTTGTTTTCCTTCATTTTAATCAACACTAACTTTATTCTCATCTGAATTATAAATAACTTATTTCTGTATAAAATAAAAAATCCGAATAATCCAGACCAACCAGAGCACACTATTTCTACAACATCATCAGTGCTGAAGCGGGACTACCAGAGCCGTTCGGCAGATAGCGAGCAGATATTTTGTGTCACGTCGTGCACAATAACCCTAAAGGCACCAGGGTGGCGATGCCACCGGCATTTATATATATATATATATATATATATATATTATATATATATATATATTATATATATATATATATAATAATAATATAGCTGCGAGCAGCGATGAAGGGCCAAAGCCGGCGGTACCGCCACCCTGGTGCACCAGGGTTGCGGTGCCACCGGCTTGGGCCCGTAATCGCTGCTCGCAGCTATATTTATTAATATATTTTTTATTATATTATTATTATTTTTCTTCTACCTTTTGGACACTTTTGGAGGCCTTAACATGCTCAAAAACTCCTGAAACTTTGCACACATGTCAGAACCCGCGGCCATCAGGGCCGGGCTGAAGATGGTACCCGGGCGTGGCAGGGGGGCTCGACAGCGCCCCCTGGAACGGGGTCCGAAAACATGGTCCATAAATCAAACACGCTTGCATGTAATAATATGAAACTCGGTACACATGTAGATCTCATCGTTTCATATATACTTCGCACTCTAACTTTTTACCCCAGCCCAACAGGAAGTCGGCTATTTAGGCTTGTTTGGAAAACGCATGCAAGGAATGTGAAACACTCCTCCTAGAGAATTCAAACACACGGCACGAAACTCGGTGTGCATGAAGTCAAGACACTGAGGATGAAAAATTGCCAGGGGATTTTTGATATCTCGAACGGTTTGGCCGTGGCGAGGAAACGAAATTATGGCGAGAAACGTGAAACAGGAAGTGTGTTATAACTACTGCATACATTAACTAATCTTGATGAAACTTCAGCAGTGTGTTCGTTGTAAGAGCCCGATCACATGGATGTGACTATTGTGAGTCAAAGTTATAGCGCCACCAACTGGCAGCAGGAAGTGTGTCACTTCCAAAATGCTTTTAAATCACCCCCTTATTTTTACCCGATTTGCTTCAAACTTCATGTGCATAATGTAGACACATGCCAGATGTAGACCTGTGAAAGGATTATTGATATCTTAGACACTGTTGCCATGGCAATGCATCAAACATTAATATTCCTTTTTTTAAGCTTTTTCATGCTTTTTTATGCTTTCGGGCACTTTTGGGGTTCTTAACGTGCTCGAAAACTCTTGAAACTTTGCACACAGGACAAAACCCGCGGCCATCAGGGCCAGGCTGAAGCTGGTACCCGGGCGTGGCAGGGGGGCTCGACAGCGCCCCCTTGAACGGGTCCGACAATTTGGTCCATATATCCAACACGCTTTACCCTATTTGCTTCAAACTTGATGTGTATAATGTAGACACAAGCCAGATGTAGACCTGTGAAAGGATTGTTGATATCTTAGATGCTGTTGCCGTGACAACGCATCAAACTTTAATATTCTTTTTGGATACTTTTGAGATTCTTAGCGCACTTTTGGGGCCCTTAACATGCTCAAAAACTCTTGAAACTTTGCACACGGGTCAGAAACCGCGGCCATCAGGGCCGGGCTGAAGCTGGTACCCGGGCGTGGCAGGGGGGCTCGACAGCGCCCCCTGGAACGGGGTCCGAAAACTTGGTCCATAAATCAAACAGGCTTTACCCGATTTGCTTCAAACTTGATGTGTATAATGTAGACACACGCCAGATGTAGACCTGTGAAAGGATTGTTGATATCTTAGATGCTGTTGCCGTGACAACGCATCAAACTTTAATATTCTTTTTGGATACTTTTGAGATTCTTAGCGCACTTTTGGGGCCCTTAACATGCTCAAAAACTCTTGAAACTTTGCACACGGGTCAGAAACCGCGGCCATCAGGGCCGGGCTGAAGCTGGTACCCGGGCGTGGCAGGGGGGCTCGACAGCGCCCCCTGGAACGGGGTCCGAAAACTTGGTCCATAAATCAAACACGCTTGCATGTAATAATATGAAACTGCTACACATATAGATCTCATCGGTTCATATATCCTTTGTACTTTTACTTTTTACCCCAGCCCAACAGGAAGTCGGCTATTATCGTTTGTTTGGAAGCGTATGCCCCTGGAATTCGATATACTAATCCTAGAGAATTCAACCAATCGCCACGAAACTCGTCACGAAGTCAAGACATTGAGGATGAAAAATTGCCAGGGATTTTTGATATCTCGAACGGTTTGGCCGTGGCGAGGAAACGAATTTATGGCGAATAATGGAAACAGGAAGTGTGTTATAACTTCAGCATACATTAACTGATCTTGATGAAACTTCAGCAGTGTGTTCGCTGTAAGAGCCGATCACATGGATGTGACTATTGTGAGTCAAAGTTATAGCGCCACCAACTGGCAGCAGGAAGTGTGTCACTTCCTAAAGGCTTTGAAATCACCCTCTTATTTTTACCCGATTTGCTTCAAACTTATGTGTATAATGTAAAACACGGCAGATGTAGACCTGTGAAGGATTCTTGATATCTTTGAAAACTGTTGCGTGGCAACGCATCAAACTTTAATATTCTTTTTGGATGCTTTTGAGACTCTAGCGCATATGGGCAACGTTCTCAAAACTCATTGAAACTTTCACACGGCAGAATCACTTGCATCAGGCCGGTGAGCTGGTATCGGCGTGCAGGGCTCGAAGCGCCCTTGAAGTAAAATATGGTATATATTACCTGCAGTTAATAAAATTGTACACTATATGTCTCTCAGTCAATATCTTTTCTACTTTTACTTTAGTTACCTAGCCAAAGGAAGTGGGTATTATTTTTTGATATTCTTTTGAATACTTGTGCGAAAGTCGTATCTCTGAATGTCGATATACTAATGCTAGAATTAACCAATCGAATAACTCTAGTGAATCATAAAGTTAGGTATTAAAATTGCAGGATTTTTATACTCTCGAACGTTGGCCAATTGGCAGAGCATTAACATTTATCTTTTAATACATGGAAACAGAATGTGTTATAACTTCTGCATACATTAACTGATCTTGATGAAACTTCAGCAGTGTGTTCGCTGTAAGAGTCCGATCACATGGATGTGACTATTGTGAGTTCAAAGTATATAGCGCCACCAACTGGCAGCAGGAAGTGTGTCACTTCCTAAAGGCTTTGAAATCACCCTCTTATTTTTATCCCGATGTTGCTTCAACTTCATTGTATAATGTAAATACACTGCAGATGAAGACCTGTGAAGGAGATTGATATCTTGAAACTGTTGCAGTGGCAACGATTTAAACTTTATTTCTTGTTTGATGCTTTGATGCATCTGATCAATAATAGGCAAGCCGCTTTTTAAATTTAATATTTTCCTATATCTAATTATTTATGTTTTAATACCCATAATTTAATGTATGTCTATATTCAGATCTAATATATAGTTATTCTTAGTATTTATTCATAGTCACTACTTTATCTATATATAATGAACTCTATTCTTATAGATAGTATGCTTAATATTATAAATACTTTAATGATATCTAAACTAATTGAGTACTAATGATCAAATAGGAATTTATATTACATAACGCCTATAGTACCAGGTAGGTGACTTAGACTATTTATGAATAAATACATATCATATATAATGTAATTATTAAAATGTCATTATTACTATCTTTATTCATAAATGCCAATAGGCAAGCCGTTTTAACATTTATCATTTTAACATCTAGTTACTATGATTCATGCTGATAGACTTGATTGTTTTAGTGATTGTATTATTCTTGTCTAGACGATTCGGTTAGGACTATGATTCTTTGTTTTAGAATAATCAATGAGCTGTTCATTCGAATGTTTCTGCATTATTTATATTTTAGACAGAAAACTATTTTCTGCTAAATAGCATCAAAATGAATATTACATTATTGGTGTGCTAAATTTGTAATTGTGTGTTGTGGCTGTCGATGGTCATTAATGTTCGATGTGCGTTAGTTCGTGTAAAATTGTATGACTGTTGCCAATGTTAAAAAGAGACTCGAGCGTACGCTTTACAGCAGACAGATTTGTTAAGCCTTTGTCCTTAGTTTTGATCATATATATATTTTTCCATTAAGGAGACTGTGCACTCAACCATTTTATTATCATCATCGAATTTGCTAATTAATTAAGTTTGGTTAAATTGAATCTAAATATTCATCGAAGTGTATACCGCTAGATCAATATATTTGTTTTCCTATCGATGCTTAACAACAGGCTAATTACTGTCATCTGCAATTAAATAGATCTTTTACTGTCATCAATACAAATCATAAGCCGACCAACAGAGAACATTTTAACACAGTTCTGCTGAAACTAAACAAAGTCGCATGTTCAGCTATACAACAGTATTTTGTGCATCTGCAAATCAGCCTAAGTATAGTGCAAACCATGCTATGAGCTTTAGAATCATAGATATTGTAATATATATGTAATTATAAACATCAACTTTGATAAATTCAGACTGAACATTATGATTCGTACGTCATGACCTGGTGCAACAGGTGCTGTTACGTTTGGACCACGTAATGACAAAAACAAGTGCCAACAGGCTTACATGTTGAATCTAGCATGACTTTTATTATTTAATATACATGCTGCCGCAATGAACCTTTTTGAGCTAAATGCAGTAAACTCAAAATTTGCAAATGTAAACTGTGCAAATTTACATCTGTATGTTTAAAATTGCTGAAATGTCTCGAATTGCCCAACTTAAGTTGATAAGAGTTGCCTGCCATTCATGTACATTTCAGTTACACTACGACCTCTGCAACAGAATGACTGTTAATACACTGTATGCATCTACTAACAATAAAATCCATGAAGTAACATGCTAAACACAACATGATACACATTCTAGCAACTTAGCTAAGTGCAAAGCATCAATTTTGCAGATGAACAGGAATTTGTGTCACTCAGACATTAACTAGCCCCAACTTCCACAGTTTGATAAATTCTGAACAATCTACATACAATATTAGTATAGTAATACCACTATGGCACAGAAGTGACAGTTTAACATTACAGTCTGCAACTAGTTAAATTGCCATAGGGTTAACATGTACTACGTCTGCTAGAATCTGCTAGTGCAATTAATCATGCTTATCGCAATGAAACAGAAGTTGTGTAACTTAGCAAACAATGTCCAATCTGCCCCAAACTTCACACATTTTGATAAGAGTCTGCCTGAACACATTCTGCATGCAATTCAGTATAGTCATAGCGCCACCTACTGGCAACAGGAAGTGACATGTTTAACAGTGTGAGATACTGAAACATAGTAAAATGCCAGAAGTTAAACATGTAACAATACATGTAAAACATGCTAGCAATCTTAGCTAAGTGCTAAAGCATGCTATAATGAAACAGGAAGTGATTTTGAACTTAGTAATGGCAATGTCCAATCTGCCCAAACTTCACACTTTGATAAGAGTCCTGCCTGAACACATCCTCCATACAGTTTACATTGTATAGCGCCACCACTGGCAACAGGAAGTGACATGTTTAACATTTGTGACGTCTAAACATATAAAATGCCATTGAGTTTAAACATGTTCATATGAACATTCATGCTAGCAAAACTTACTAAGTGCTAAAGCATGCTATATGCAATGTAAATCAGGAATTGACTTAATGTCCAATCTGCCCCAAACTTCACACATTTGATAAGAGTCTGCCCTGAACACATCTACATGCTAATATTCAGTTATAGTAATAGCGCCACCTCATGGCAACAGGAAGTGACATGTTTAACACTGTGATGCAGTACTAGCAACATATTAAATATGCCATTGAATTATAAACATCTTAAAACATGTTAAAACATGCTAGCAATTCTTAGCTAAGTGCTAAAGCATGCTAATGAAATAAACAGGAAGTTGTTTTTACTTAAGAAGGCAATGTCCAAATCTGCCCCAAACTTCACACATTTGATAAGAGTCCTGCCCTGAACACACTACATGTACAATTTTTCAGTTATAGTAATAGCGCCACCTACTGGCAACAGGAAGTGACATGTTTAACAGTGTGATGCAGTACTGGCAACATAGTAAATATGCCATTGAGTTATAAACATGTTATAAACATGTTAAACATGCTAGCAATTCTTAGCTAAGTGCTAAAGCATGCTAATGCTATGAAACAGGAAGTTGTTTTTACTTAAGAAGGCAAAGTTCAATCTGCCCCAAACTTCACATGTTTGATAAGAGTTCTGTCCTGAACACATGTGCATGCTCATATTCAGTTACAGTCATAGCGCCACCTGCTGGCAACAGGAAGTGACATGTTTAACAGCATGCTATTATACCCATAATAAAGGACATTTTTGTAACTGACTTTGACATACTCCCACTATATTTATCTACTTAAATGCACATTGCCCACCGTGGTCTGTCTTCCTAAAGCCACCGGGTGGCGATGGCACGGGTGCGAGGGCCCTTTCAATGCTGCTTGCAGCTTTAATTATTATTATTTATTTCTTCTTCTCCGCAATGAATCGCATTTTTGAGGGCCTAAACATGCACGAAAACTCACGAAAATTTGCACACGCGTCAGAACTGGCGAAAATTTACATCTGATATGCGTTTCAAAATTGGGCGGGCCAAAATGGCTCGATAGCGCCACCTATAAAGGTTCAACGAGTGCGCCTCGCGTTACGTTTCACGTACGTGTACGAAATTCGGTACATACATGTAATGGCCCAATACCTACAAAAAAGTCTCTTGGAGCGATAGCCCTAAACACAAACAGGAAGTCAGCCATTTTGAACTTCCTCTCAGATTTTTGTGCAGTTTTTGCCATTTTCAGGCCTCGTACTTTAACGAACTCCTCCTACAGTTTTAATCTGATCATCTTCAAATTTGGTGAGTGTAATCTTAAGGCCTTTGCGACGTTAAATTGCGAAGATCTTGAGTTTTCGTCGAAGGGCGTGTCCTCGGCGGCCTGACAAATTTTGATGTTTCGCCATGAAACAGGAAGTTGCTGTAACTCAGGCAAACAATGTCCAATCTGCCCCAAACTTCACAGTTTGATAAGAGTTCTGTCCTGAACACATGTCCATGCTCATATTCAGTTACAGTCATAGCGCCACCTGCTGGCAACAGGAAGTGACATGTTTAACACCTGTTGTGGACTCTGATAACATATAAAAAAGTGCCAGCAAGTGTTTAAACATGCTAA
>JAPXFY010002442.1:2500-5000 GCA_030674185.1 Monoplex corrugatus
AGAAGAAGAAGAAGAAGAAGAAGAAGAAGAAGAAGAAGAAGAAGAAGAAGAAGAAGAAGAAGAAGAAGAAAGAAGAAGAAGAAGAAGAAGAAGAAGAAGAAGAAGAAGAAGAGAAGAAGAAGAAGAAGAAGAAGAAGAAGAAGAAGAAGAAAGAAGAAGAAGAAAAGAAGAAGAAGAGAGAAAGGAAGAGAGAAGAGAGAGAAGAAGAAGAAAGAAGAAAGAAGAAGAAGAAGAAGAAGAAAAGAAGAGATGAAGAAGAAAAGCAAGAGAAGAGAAGAAGGAGAAGAAGAAAGAAGAAAGAAAGAAAGAAGAAGAAGACAGAAAAGAAAGAAGAAGACAGAAGAAGAAAAGAAAAGAAGAAGAAGAAGAATGAAAGACATACATGAATATGAAATGATGATAATACACAGAAAAAAGAGAAGAGAAAAAGACAAAACAACAAATAATAGAAAAAGGAACGGCAACAGCAACAACAACAAAAGCAGCACAGCAACAACAACAAAAACAACATCTTCAAGACATACAACAACCACCACACCCACACCATACGAACGGATAGAACATCCACAGAGCAATAATACAAGATCATCAACAACAGACAGGAGCAGAAATACAGAAACAGCACAATAAGGACACTACCATGACAACAGTAAACTTCATCATCGAACCAGTCAACACCTGTCTCATATCACTCTGATCTGTTCTCTTCACACTTGCTCTGACGATCGATCTCCTCTATTCCTTTGTAAGAATTGGCGCTCCGCACGTTAGGACGCTATTTGTTTACGACCTTGCCATGTAAATCTCCTTGGAACGTCCATATCTCGCTTATCACGTGACTGTTCGTGTCTTCTCACTGACCACGTAGTATTGTCTCCAAGGCAGCGTAGATGTCAGTCTGAAACATCCACAGTCGTGACATATCAACATGCTATGTTAACATCAACAGTTGTCATGAATTGTCAATAGTGATATGTCAAAGTCAACAGGTGTTATGGAATTTCATGACACGATGTTGTCATGTCTACCATCACACGATGTTGTCATGTCATGGCACGTGTTGATGTTGTCATGTCATGGCACGTGTTGATGTTGTCATGTCATGGCACGTGTTGATGCTGTCATGTCATGGCACTTGTTGATGTTGTCATGTTATGGCACGTGTTGATGTTGTCATGTTATGGCACATGTTGATGTTGTCATGTCATGGCACGTGTTGATGTTGTCATGTCATGGCACGTGTTGATGTTGTCATGTTATGGCACGTGTTGATGTTGTCATGTCATGGCACGTGTTGATGTTGTCATGTCATGGCACGTGTTGATGTTGTCATGTCATGGCACGTGTTGATGTTGTCATGTTATGGCACGTGTTGATGTTGTCATGTCATGGCACGTGTTGATGTTGTCATGTCATGGCACGTGTTGATGTTGTCATGTCATGGCACGTGTTGATGTTGTGTCAGGACACATGTTGATGTTGTCACGTCATGACACGTGTTGATGTTGATGTTGATATTGGCATGTCATGGCACGTGTTAATGTTGACATGTCATGACACATGCTGATCTGGTCATGTCATGCCACGTGTTGATGTTGTCATGCCATGACACATGTTTATGTTGACATGTCATGACACATACAGACAGACTCACCTGAAAACTGTCGACTCCCCCAGGGGGAACAGGATGCTAAGAGCCACAGGTGGGACAGATGACTGTAGCTGTACTTTGTTCTCTATCCTGTAAATACTTCATACATTATGTTACCTGTCACCTGTACATACATCATACATTATGTTACCTGTCACCTGTACATACATCATACATTATGTTACCTGTCACCTGTACATACATCATACATTATGTTACCTGTCACCTGTACATACATCATACATTATGTTACCTGTCACCTGTACATACATCATACATTATGTTACCTGTCACCTGTACATACATCATACATTATGTTACCTGTCACCTGTACATACATCATACATTATGTTACCTGTCACCTGTACATACATCATGCATTATGTTACCTGTCACCTGTACATACATCATACATTATGTTACCTGTCACCTGTACATACATCATACGTTATGTTACCTGTCACCTGTACATACATCATACATTATGTTACCTGTCACCTGTACATACATCATACATTATGTTACCTGTCACCTGTACACACATCATACATTATGTTACCTGTCACCTGTACATGCATCATACATTATGTTACCTGTCACCTATACACATTGTATATTGTGTAACCTTTCACCTCAGCACATTTTACACAATATATCTGTCATCTGTATACACAGTATACATTGTGTAACCTGTCACACAATAAAACCCTGTGATATGGCTTCATGACACACACATTGGTTTGCAATAAGTTGACATAACAGTCAATGATATCGTAACTTACTGATTACCACGCTTCACGTTATCATCAACACCTTCACCAATGGGAATATGAATGTTTGAGCGTTTAA
>JAPXFY010002442.1:10000-12500 GCA_030674185.1 Monoplex corrugatus
GAAAAAGACACAAAAAGAAAAAAAGAAAGAAAGAAAAAGACAAAAAAGAAAAAAAAAGAAAAAAAAGAAAAAGAAAGAAAGAAAAGAAAAAAAAAGAAAAGAAAAAGAAAAAAGAAAGAAAACAGAAAAGAAAAAAAGAAAAAAAGAAAAGAAAGAAGAAAGAAAAAAAAGAAAAGAAAGAAAAGAAAGAAGAAAAGAAAAAAGAAAAAAAGAAAAGAAAGACAGAAAAGACAAAAAAGAAAAGAAAGAAAAGAAAAAGAAAGAAAAGAACAAAAAGAAAGAAAAGAAAAGAAAAAAGAAAGACAGAAAAGAAAAAAAAGAAAGAAAAAAGAAAAAGAAAGGGAAAAGAAAAAGACACAAAAAGAAAAAGAAAAGAAAGAAGAAAAGACAAAAAAGAAAGAAAAGAAAGAAAAAGAAAGACAGAAAAGAAAAAAAGAAAAGAAAAAAGAAAAGAACAAAAAAGAAAAGAAAGAAAAGAAAAAAGAAAGAAAAGAAAAGAAACAGAAAAACAAAAAAAGAAAAAAGAAAAAAGAAAGAAAGAAAAGACAAAAAGAAAAAAAAGAAAGAAAAGAAAAGAAAAGAAGAAAAGAAAAAAAGAAAGAAAAGAAAAGAAAGAAGAAAGAAAAGAAAGAAAAAAGAAAAAAGAAAAGAAAAAAAGAAAAAAAGAAAGAAAGAAAAGAAAAGAAATAAGAAAGAAAAAGAAAGAAAGAAAAGAAAGAAAGAAAGAAGAAAAGAAAGAAAAAGAAAGAAAAGAAAAGAAAACAGAGAAAGAAAGAAAGAAAAAAAAGAAAAGAAGAAAAGTAGAAAATAGAAAAAAAGAAGGAAAAGAGAATACGAAAAGAAAAATAAAAAAAAAAGAAGAAGGAAAAAAGAAATAAAAAAGAAGAAAAAAAAAAAAAAAGGAAACAAAAAAAACAAAACAAACAAAAAAAGAAAGAAAAGTAGAAAGAAAGATAGAAAGAAAGAATCAAACAAAGCAACAAAGAGAATTTCTCTGACCAGAATGTCATATAAGATTCGTCATGATGTGTATACCAAATTATAACAAATGGAAAAGACAGAGAGAAAGAAAGAAAAAACAAACAAGCATACAAAACCAAAAAAAAAAAGCGCGCAATATTGTTATGGAAACATTATGTGGCAAACCATGCCTTTTTCTTTTTATTTTTTTATAATGATTTTTTAATCTTCATCTTCTTCTTCTCCTTCTTCTTCTTCTTCTTTCTTCTTCTTCTTCTTCTTCTTCTTCTTCTTCTTCTTCTTCTTCTTCTTCTCCTTCTTCTCTTCTTCTTCTTCTTCTTCTTCTTCTCCTTCTCTTCTTCTTTCTTCTTCTTCTTCTTCTTCTTCTTCTCCTTCTCCTTCTTCCTTCTTCTTCTTCTTCTTCTTCTTCTTCTTCTTCGCATTCTTCTTCTTCTCTTCTTCCTTCTTCTTCTTCTTCTTCCTTCTTTCTTCTTCTTCTTCTTCTTCTTCTTCTTCTTCTTCTTCTTCTTCTTCTTCTTCTTCTTCTCTTCTTCTTCTTCTTCTTCTTCTTCTTCTTCTTCTTCTTCTTCTTCTTCTTCTTCTTCATCTTCTTCTTCTTCTTCTTCGCATTCTTCTTCTCTCTTCTTCTTTCTTCTTCTTCTTCTTCTTCTTTTTCTTCTTCTTCTTCTTCTTCTTCTTCGCATTCTTCTTCTTCTTCTTCTTCTTCTTCTTCTCTTCTTCTTTTTTTTTTCTGATTATTATGATTATTATTATTATGTTATTGTTGTTATTATTACTATCATCATCATTATTATTGTTGTGTCGCTGTTTCTGCTGTTATTTGTATGTGTTGTACTTTTGTTTTACCGCGTGAACGTGTATTTTGTTACTGACTTTTATGAGGGACAATTCCTTTGTTGCCGTGGTGTCTTTAACGTGTCCTGAGTACCAACTTCATGTCTTCAAAATTCAAAACCGCTTAATACTCAAGAATAGTACATCTGGTTGAACTGGACCTGTCCAACAGCTTGTTCTCGCCACTCCACATGTATGATGTAAACATAGTTAAACAAATAAAAAGAAGGAAGTAAAAGGTTGAATTAAAAACAAATTACGGGATGGGAAAATAGGGGTGTTGGGGGTTAACACATTAACTCTAAGGCTGCTATAACAACACTGTTATTGTTGTTGTTGTTTCAAGCCCAGCCGACTGTGCAGAGCCATATCAGGCAATAACCATCTCAAAAATTACACCACGCCTCACTTCAAAGAGAAAAAAAAACAAAACGAACACCTGGAAAACTGAAAATCTCAATTAATTACACATATCAATGCATTCGAGACCCACGATTTAATGATATACCCCTGGCCTTAACCACCCTGTCCAAATTATCACCACGGAAGAAAGATCAACCAAATCTGACTACAAGTCTAAACATAACTAAGGACAGTAAACACGGGCCTAAATTACTGTTTCTGCACTTTACATTGCCTTAGAGCCAAAACTGCACTTAATACATGTACCCAGGTATCAGTCTTT
>JAPXFY010002442.1:17500-27302 GCA_030674185.1 Monoplex corrugatus
GCTGAGGACAAGGCATGTCCTCTTTTCAGTCACAAGATGTACACACAATGATATCTATTCTATACAGTGCCGAGGACAAGGTCTGTCCTCTTTTCAGTCACAAGATGTACACACAATGATATCTATTCTATACAGTGCTAAGGACAAGGTCTGTCCTCTTTTCAGTCACATACACAACACATACACACACATACACATACAACATACACACATACACATACAAACATACAACATACATACATACACACATACAACATACACAAAATACACATACACACATACACACACATACACACACATACACACATACACATACATACATACACACATACACATACACATACACACACCTACACACATACATACACATACACACACATACACATACATACACACACACACACAAGACACACACACACGCAAGACGCACACACACATACACACACACAATACACACACATACACACACACACATACACACACTACACAAATACACACACACAATAACACACACACATACAACACACACATACACTACAACACACACACTACACACATACACACACATACACACACACACACACACATACACACACATACACACACACAGACACACACATACACACACATATACACACATACACACACACATTCACACACATACACACACACATACACACACACATATACACACACACATACACCCCACAGACACACACATACACAAACATAACACACACACATACAACACACACATATACACACACACAACACATCACACACACACAAAAGCACCCACACACACACACACATCTACACATGCACACATAAACACACACACATACACCCCACACACACACACACACACACAACACCACACACACACACACACACACACACACACACACACACACACACTACATCACGGTGACTCAGCATGTGTGGCCACACCAGTCTGGTATCAATTTCTGGATGTGTGATGACACCAGAGAAACTGGTGTAGCCATTACCACGTGCACGACTGTTGCACCCTGCCTGTAGCCACACCTTGTGACCAGCGGGCCAGTCTCACCACGGTGTGAGCAGCGCAGGACGTTATCCCCTTGCACCATGATGTCGCCACGTCTTTCCCTTCCACCATTATGTAAAATCCTGCACGGTCATCTGTCTCTTTCAGGCAGTGCTTATCACTAATAGCCCTAGTGGTGGCCATAAAGAGATAGGTACCGGTCTGCGGGGCAGTGAAGACTCCAGTGGTCACGTCGTACCCTCCTCCTGTGTTGGCCAGCACTTTGTCCATCACCAATGTGGCTCCACCAGGAAAGTCTGTGTGTTTGGACAGCTGTGCGTTGAAGAACACTGGAGTGTTGAGCTTCCTGTAAACAGTCATTGACATAATGTGTTTGACTCTCTGTATGTAACTTGTGATGATGATGATGATGATCATCATCATCATCATCATTATTATCATTATTTATCATCATCATCATTATTATTATTACCATCTAATACAACTACTACTACCCTACTCTTACTACTACTACTACTACTACCACTACTACTACTACTGCTGTTACTGCTACCACTACCACAATCACTACAGCAACTACTACTACTATTACTACTACCACTACTGATACAACAATAACAACCACTACTACTACTACTACTACAACTGCAACTACTATTACTACTACTTCTACTGCTGCTGCTGCTGCTGTTTGCAAATACACATGCTCTCATGCACACACACAGAATACCTACCTACATTCCTACTTAGGTAGCACAGAACATAACAGAAGTCACAACACCTAGACTTCGTACCAAAGAAAAACGACCACCCTGGCCAACTGTTCACCGTTGCTAAACTTTATTATCTTCAGATCGGAGAGCTCAAAAAACCGAAGAAAAAAAAAAAAAGATGCGCATGCGCACACATGTATTCATACACATACACGAACACACATCACCAGACTGTACTACTGCCACACGCGATCCACAACCTGCTCGTGCATGCGATCCACAACCTGCTCGTGCATGCGATCCACAACCTGCTCGTGCATGCGATCCACAACCTGCTCGTGCATGCGATCCACAACATGCTCGCGCATGCGATCCACAACATTCTCCCCACCTTGGAGTCTTATAAGACTCCAACAAGAATATTTCTAATAATGGTCATAAATTTTCTATCATTATGCGTACACCTACAGTTTACAAGTTCATATCATTTGTGAATGAACAAAGAAAATATCAAGACAGTCTCTGGCGTAATAGATGCACCATTAAGGATCATCTAAAGGATATTCTCACAAGATCAAGATCAAGTCTTTGGTTCCACACTATATCAAGGCTGTAGGTAAGTCTATAGTTTCAACACCATATCAAGTCTTTGGTTTAAGCACCATATTTTATAAAGTCTTTCAATACTGAATCAAGTTTTTGGTGCAGACCTCCATCCACAACTGTAATAATAATAACTAATAATAACTATCACCATTATCTAAACAACTGAATCAAAGTCAAACATCTAACCAAAGTTTAAAGGTTCAATTTAACAGGTTTTTTGATCACACGTCCAGAATTAGACAACACATTTCTTTCATGCGCAATGTTCATGCACTCCGACACATCTGTCTGTGTTTGTTGTATGCTTGAGTCAGATTCAGAGTGACTGGCATTGCTTTCAGTGTTTGTCTGTTCAGAGGTTGGTGAGGGCTCACTCGCAGTTTCACTAAATTCAAAATCATGAATTTTTTGGATGGGTCTTGTGAGAACTCCTTTTGCAGTTTTTACATCCACTGCTCTCACTAACCCATCACGACCTGGATGTACTTTCTGTACAATACCCAGAGGCCAATCCAGTCTGCTACATCCCTCAATCTGGATTTTTGCTGAGACGATGAGTTGCAAAGTTCAAACGAGACCTGGCTAGCTTTTCATTGTTCAGAAGTGAAGATTTCATTTCTTCACTCTTCCACGGAAGGGACACAACATACCTTCCTTCTGATGACTGGATAGACTTGTTAAAGTCATCCAACACTGGATCAATTGGAATGGGCTGTTTTCCCTGTATCCCTATTGTTTCCAAGTCCCACATGCTTTTTAAAGAAGATTCAGATATTTGTGAACAAAACAGTTGATGAGAGATGTTTACACTTACAGGGCTGGAAAGAGACTCATTTCCTGGTACTGGACCAGACAATACCCAACCGAACACTGAACGTTGAGCAACCAAACCCTCTGACAAAAATATCATCTCACTGGTCATCATCTTCCAGTTGGCATCAAGCCCAATCAAAATGTCTACTTTAACTTCTTTACCCTCAGGGACATCACAAAATTCTACGTCCTTTCCCAAAGGAGACAACATGCTCTGGGGCACTAATGGACGATACAGAGGGACACAGATAGTGGGGATCTCTGTGGCTTTCAGAGTGACAGCATTCCCAACAAGCCCTTGCAAATGCATATTATATACATTTCTACGTTCAACACTGCTTGTTTCATTACGGCCAAAGGCTGCATATGCAAGATCATGAGACCCAACCCATTCAGGCCCAATCTTATCAACAAGTTGACTGGAAACATATGATTTATCAGATCCAGTGTCAAACAAAACAATGGCTTCAGCTACACCTGCCTGGCCATGTACAGAAACTTTGGCAGTTTGTAGCAAAACATGATGACATTTTTCGGAGACAGTATTGACACTAGACACATTCACCTTACCAAGAGAGGCATCTGAATTTGGCTTGGATGTGCATGCAGTATTGGGTTTTGCATTGCTTGTTGTGGTATTATTGGAAGAACAAACTTGTTTTGGCACACACAACAAAACATGATGTTTTCCCCTGCATTTTGTGCATCTAGCCCGACATCTACTGAATGGATGCCCTTTTGTTGTTGTTAAACAACGAAAACATGCCCCCACACCCTTTAAAATGTTTTTTCTATTTTCAACTGGAGCCTTGGTAAGACTGAAACACTGTTCAAATTTGTGTCCTGGACGGTGACAAAGAATACATGAAGGTCTAGCAGGTCTGGTCTCCGCCACTGAATGTAATGCCGAACAGGTAGCCACAGGTTGCGCTGCACCAACGATCAGGCTTTTCAGAGGTTCCGGGATGGGTCTCGAAGGTCTGGGATCGTTCTCTGCGTTCTATTTCGTGCTGAAGAAATTTCAGTAGGAACTGCAGGTCACCTTCTCTTTGATCGCCCTCTCTGGCCCACTCCAACCGCAGCTCTACTGGAAGTCGTGACGGGATTAAAGGTGTCAAGATGACACCATATTGCTGGCCAGAAATACCCAGCGTCTCCAGACTCCGCACATGGGTCAGAAGACAGTCCAACATCTTCCACAGCACCGGCACATTGGGCTGACACGGGACCTCGATGGTCAACAATTCTTGAAGATGTGAAAAAATTATCCTCTCTTTCCGTCCAAACCTTTGTTTTAAAATCTCACAGGCCGCTTTGTAGTTCTCACCAGAAAGAGAAAGTCCTTGTATGGCGGCTTTGGCTTCACCTTTAAAAGGGACCGCAGATATGAACATTTTGAAACATCAGGTAACTCCGAGTCCTCAACAACAACTTGAAATTGTTCCTAAAATTCTACCCATGATGTGACATCACCTGAAAAGGTTGGCAGTTCTAACTTAGACAACTTTGCCTCCAAATGAATAGAAGCAGCAGCCACACTGGGGTCTGATTTTTCTTTAATTTCAGATGAAGATAGTAGTTCTGCTGCTCTAACACGGGGAATTTTGGCATTTTCTCTGAATTCTGCAGCTTTCACTATGTCATTTTCTATTTCTGAGATGTCCAGTTCAAATTCAACATTAGCTTGTGCTTCGTCCAAGTGGTTCAACCGTCTATCAAACTCTTCGACTGCATCCGTTAATTCTACGAGATTACGAGAACTGGAACAAAGTTTATCTAAGTTATTGTTACAACGAGTTACCCAGCTTCTTGCCGCTGCACGCAGTTTCATAACAGTTTTCAACTTGTCAGACATATTTACGCTCGTTTCAAATCACAAATCCAAATCTACTGAGCGGAAGAAATCGTTAGAGAACAGTTCACGTATATCCAGTCACAAAACCGAAAATGAGCAACATCACTAAAAAAACATTAAACAGTTTCCTCCACAAAGTTAGACAAATACCAGCTGCACACACAGCAGAGGCATTGTTCCCGGGTTCTGGCACCAAAATATTATGTTCAAAACACACAGAACATAACAGAAGTCACAACACCTAGACTTCGTACCAAAGAAAAACGACCAACTGTTCACCGTTGCTAAACTTTATTATCTTCAGATCGGAGAGCTCAAAAAACCGAAGAAAAAAAAAAAAGATGCGCATGCGCACACATGTATTCATACGTATAACACGAACACACATCACCAGACTGTACTACTGCCACACGCGATCCACAACCTGCTCGTGCATGCGATCCACAACCTGCTCGTGCATGCGATCCACAACCTGCTCGTGCATGCGATCCACAACATGCTCGCGCATGCGATCCACAACAACACCAACACACACACACACACACACACACTCTCTCTCTCTCTCTCTCTCTCTCTCTCTCTCTCCTCAACGCAATTGACGCCTTGTCACTGACGTCATTTTTGTGCCAGCTCGATTTACGTCAGTGTCATTGACGTATTTTTGATGAAAACGTTCTGTACAGTTGTAGAAAAAAAAGAAAGAACTTCACAATATTCTAAACGTAAATACGTTATCTCTACCATCCTCTCTCTCTCTCTCTCTCCCCTCCTCTCTCTCTCCTCTCTCTCTCTCTCTCCTCTCTCTCTCTCTCTCTCTCTCTCTCTCTTCTCTTTCTTTCTCTCTCTCTCTCTCTCTTTCTTTCTTTCTTTCTCACACACACAAACATACACACACAATATCGCGCGCGCACACACACACTCACAACACACATACATATACACACACACTCTCTCTCTGTCACATACACATACGCACGCACACACACACACACACGCACACACACACATACACACACACACACAACACACACACACACACACACACACACACCACACACACACACACAACACACACACGCACACCACACACACACGCACACACGACACACACACACACACCACACACACACACACGCACACACACACACCACAACGCACGCCACACAACACACACCACAGCACACACACACACACACACGCACACACACCACACACCCAAACACACACACACACACACACCACACACACCACGACACACACCACATACACATACTCTCCCCTCCCTCTCTCCCTCTCTCTCTCTCTCCCTCTCTCTCTACATACACGTACAATTATATCTGTAGCCAGTTCAACCTATAGTGACATAGACCCAGCAATACATAGTAGACTTTATCAATGGACAAGCAGATGCCTGAGATAAAGGTGTCAGAACCAGGATGTAACGACACACTATAGGAAATGAATACATTCAAGCTGGCTTTCCTGTATTACAATGTATGTACTGACAACTGAAAACAACATCTTGGACACTGGTGTGCTACCAGATACATGGGCAAGAGGCTAAATTTGGTCACTTTATAAACGTAAAGGTAGTGTTTTAGAAATTGATAATTATAGATGTGTAACTCTTCTAAGCTTGCTTGAAATACTGTTCAAAACGTCTTTAAACTGAAGGTTACGAGAAAGAACATTGCTTGACATTAATTTTTTTCTTATCGATAATTGATTTGTTTAATATGCAAAAAGTAAAGATTGTTGTGCCTTTGTTGACTGTAAGAAAGCCTTTGATTCAATTTAGAAAGAAACGGTATGGGCTAAATCAATTTATAACCAATGTTGCTGGAAAGATTAGTAACGTAAAAAGGTGTATGTATATTATTAACGTAGTAAGGAGTATGTATAGTAAAATCAAGTTTCCAAGCAGAACAAAGTTAATGGTGAGTGTAGCTAGTTAAAAAAAACCGGTACGTTCTTTATTGCAAACAGCGAAAAAACAAGAATTACCCCTGAGTATCATGCTGTATCTTTACAAACTATGTCTTCTGTCTGTTCTATTCCATACCTGTGAAATTTGGGGTTACGAAGATGTGGATGTTCTTTAACTGTTGGAAATTGATTTTCTACACTTTTTTCAATTGCTCAAAAGCTTTATGATTCACATAATTTATGGTATAATTGGATTGTAGTCTCTTTTGATTTTAATTAATTTTACAGTAAATCGATGTTCAACAGAAAAGAAAGTTATGATAACACGCTTTACAGAATCTTGTCCAATTTGCACATACTTGGATTCGTCATGTACACGCACATCTAATTGTGAATGAGTTTAACTGCGCCTGGGATTCTCAAGGTTTTCAGTCAAAATGCGTGCTTTTTAAGAATGTCACTAAGAACTTCAACAGACATAGACTGAATGGTACAACGCTCTGGAAAATATCAGCAAATGTATGCTTTATGAAGAAACTTTGATAAAAATAATTTCTGGAATAGAAAAATAAATCTGATAATTAAGTTTTTACTATGATTCCATTTCAGTCTGTTCCTGCAGGTCTGTCATCAGTTTCTCTGTGTGTGTGTGTGTTGTGTGTGTGTGTGTGTGTGTGTGTGTGTGTGTGTGTGTGTTGTGTGTGTGTGTGTGTGTGTGTGTGTGTGTGTGTGGTGTGTGTGTGTGTGTGTGTGTGTGTGTGTGTGTGTGTGTGTGTGTGTGTGTGTGTGTGTGTGTGTGTGTGTGTGTGTGTGTGTGTGTGTGTGTGTGTGTGTGTGTGTGTGTGTGTGTGTGTGTTGTGTGTTGTGTGTGTGTGTGTGTGTGTGTGTGTGTGTGTGTGTGTGTGTGTGTGTGTGTGGTGTGTGTGCATACCATACGTATGTATATAAACAGACATATATGTCTTTCACACAGATGCACTCACCCATCTGTTCCTGGAGGTCTGTCATCAGTTTCTCTGTGTGTGTCTGGGACTGTTGCAGAACCACTACGTCCCTCTCACAGTCTGACACATCTTTCTTCACATCTTGTTTCAGCTGGTCGATGGCTGACGTCAATTGGGTCAGGTCACTACGTATCGCCAGCAATTCCGTGGCATGAGAGCAACTGACAGCAGTGTTGAGGGGCTGAGTGTCAATGGCACTGGACCTCTCCTTGCTGTCTGTACGACTGCTGTCTGACTCAGGACTGACTCCAGCTACAGACACAGAGCCCATGAACTCTCTCACAGTGTCCATCGCAACCTCTGTGTTGTGGGACCAGGTGTAGGAGAAGACGGCTGGTTTCTCTGTCCTGTCTGACAGGCGTTGAAAATGGCGGAGGGCAGCATCACCCAACAGTGGTGGACGTGGTTTGCTTTTGGAGGCAGACGTGTGTGGGCCGGCAGCCACATCATCAGCAAATGCCTGCAAGCTGGACAGGGAGATCAGGGTGGTGTCCATCTCAGCCTGCACCTTGTCCTTCACCTGTTGAGTTGCGGCCCTGAGAGTGAGAAGACAGGCGTGACTACTCTCCCCAGCAGACGCACACCTGTAAAGTGAACAACAACAACAACAACAATGATAACAATGATAATAACAATAACAATAGTAATAAATGATAATAATAATAACAATAATAATAACAATAATAATAACAATAATAATAATAGCAATAATAATAATAAAAAAAATAATAATAATAATAATAGTAATAATATAATAACCCATTTAAGCCCGCTGTCCCTTTTTAGGGACGGAGAATAAAACCCACTCCCACGGTAACTTTCCTGTTATTGTTCAGATTTTTGTTTTTAGACGAACAATGGAAGTAATCATTGTCACAAAGAAGCAGTTGTTTTCAGTGAATGCCCTTGCCGGTTTTGTTGGAGGCGGCCAGTTGCATCTCATGAGGTGCTTTTTCTTGCAGCAATGAGTCAACATCAAAGCATACAGTTTTCTTATTTTTAAAGTTTTTATACATCTTTATGAAGAGAAGTGTTTGTTATAGTATGATACAGAAACGGATTTTGGGTTTTTGTCAGAAAATTATTATTGTTTATTTTAGGCTATTGTAAACATGCGTCCCTATTTAGGGACAGCGGGCTCAAATGGGGTGGATTTTTTTCCCCTTACTTCATCAATGTATTGTGATATTGTTTCATAGTTTGGGGTTCTCCTGTTTGTTTTTTTCAGACAGTACACAGTTCATGAGATCAGTAACATGCTTGAGGATGATGCTGACTTTCAAGAAGCAACAATTAGTCTGAGGAGGTTGGGTTCAATACAGACGAGGACAGTGGCGAGGAAGACGGAGGAGGCACTGTTTCAAACTTGAACAGACGTCAACTGATGGCTGGAGCAACAGTAACTTTTCTGAGGAATGGTGTGCGAGAAAATCTGGACTTATTGTTGAAATGTCAAAAGAGTATGCTAGGTCAAAGGGGAACACCACCTTCTCCACCTCTCCTTCAGAGGTGAAGGTTTTCTTGGCCATAATTCTTTTTTCAGGTTACAGCCCTGTTCCAAGGAGGAGATGTTCTGGAGCTGTGATGATGATGTTTGCAATGCAGCCATCAAAGCAGCCATGACAAAAAATCGCTTTGAGGAGCTCATGAGGTACCTTCATGTGTGTGACAACAGCAGGGTGGATCCTACAGACAAAATGAGCAAAGTCCAACACCTGCTGACAATGTTGAACGAAATATTCTTGCTCTACTTCAAGAAACTGGAGACTCAGAACCTCAGCATAGATGAGTCCATGATTCCATATTACGGATGGCACGGGGCTTACTACTCACCAAGAAAAACACTGTCTGCACA
>JAPXFY010002443.1:0-27298 GCA_030674185.1 Monoplex corrugatus
TATGATACGTCGGAGGAAAGCACTGGGGGAAAAACCGATCTATTTTAGCTTGACTTTGCCTCGTTAAAGGGGCCGGACTCGCCCCCTTTAAAAGCTTTGCCGTAAAGGACTATGCTCTGTATAGGGCGCAATTTTGTCTACGGGTTGCAACCCCTTTCGTTCCATACTTGCTTGTGAATTTCTGCTAAGGAAGCTTTTTCCCTTGGGAAATTGCGGTTGGATATCTCATTATCAAAGGACTTTTGGGAAAGAGGAGGGACTGCTTTTCAAGATAGGTGAAGGAGTCAACTTTTGTTAATGCCTTGCCATCGATCTTTTTTTTTAAGCATTTTTTGCTGTTGTTCCTCTTGCAGGTTGAAACAAAAATTTTTAGTATTTCTTGATGCTTATTGGGGAGCCCCCAAAGCGTTTTGTGGTCGCAAAAACAGAGAATATGAAAAGTCTTTAAAGGGTTTCATCTTCTGAGTGGGCAATGATAGGACGGGTCATAAAGAAAAAGGAGGTCACGAACAATTGATTTATTTAAATTTTGTCTTTGCCTTTGGGGGTTTGAGTATTAAAGGGTTTACCCCCAATTGTCCTGTATGATATTTGGATGCCTGGATCGGGAATTTTTTAAAAAGGCAAAGAAAAGCATCTTTGCTAAAAAGGGAAAGCGGGAAAATTTGTTGTAGTAAAAAAGCACCCTTTCCCTTGACTCTGTTAGTAAAGGGGGGAAAAAATCATTATCTCCACTGCCGTTGACTATTTTTGGCGTTCACGCCCCCGGGGTTTGGACATTGTGTCAAACCCCTTTGGGGGAGGTCGATAAAGAGGATAAGGATCCATTTTTTGTTCCTTACATTTTTTGGGGTTCTGTCTTGTGGGGGAATTTCATGTGGGGACGGGTCTTTCTGTGCGGGGCAAAAAAGGGAACGGTTTTTCTGGCACAGTCTCATCAAGAAGTTGGGTTTTCAGTTGTTTAAGATGATCTTGTAGAGGATCTTGCCTGCAATGCTAAAAAAGGGAGTTTCCACTATATTTTGTCACATCTGGACTTGTCACCTTTGCCTTTTTTTACAAGTCCCACTATTCGGAATTTTCGGGATTTTGGGGGGTTTAAGAGAAATTTCCCAACACATACAAAGGAACTCCAAAAAAACTTCGGAAATCTATGGCTGACCCCCCCTGTTTTAAAAACTTCAGGAGAAATACCATCGGAGCCTGTGATTTCCCCAAACACGGCAACTCTGATTTGCTTCTGTCAGCCATTCTCCGGGGGTGGGTCGTAAAGTTCCATGGGGTTGGGGTTTTTCTTCCCGGGATCCCCTTAAATGGACGCGGGGGGTCAATAAGTAAAGGGCCTGTTAAGGAGCTGCTCGAAGTGTTCGGGCCCGGGTCAAATCATTTATTCCCCTCATTTTCAGTGAAGAAACTCCCCCTGCAATTTTTCGGATTGGGGCAGCATTCTCTGTGGTGGCCCATCATCCCCCTAAAAGTGAATTTAAAAGGTTGGTATTTTTGAGTCAGTATCCCCCTGGTTTCCCCTTTCTCCCCTTTCCTATTTCCCAATTCATTTTTCTTTGGAAAAGCGAAAGCACTTCGGGAACTTTTCCTCTGTGATCGTGGAATTGTCCCGCTTTGGGGTCAGACGTTTGCCCCAACTACCCAAATTTTCTTGTGTGCAAAATTTCAGAAAGAATTTTTAAAAATTTTTCAGAAGGGTGGGTCATAAAACCCCGTCAGGGTGTTGTTTTTGGAGGACGTCTATTTGATTTTTGGGGGGGTTTGGTAACTTGTTTTTTAAATTTTGGCCCATTTTTTCCTCTGTCTTTTCCTTTGGGTTTAAAGGGGGCAATTGGGCTCTTGCGCTTTTGAAAAGTTCATTCTAAAAAGGGAAAACTGTTATGCCAGGGTTATTGTTTTTCCCAAAAAACCCCCCAAAGGTTTTTTGGGGGGAAGTTTCTTCCCCGGGGGGCCTTTTTTTTCGCTTTGTGGGGTTTGGGAACCTTTAAATCTGTGAGAAGGTGATCTGTAGAGCATTTCGGTTACCTCTCATTGCTTGGGGGATATAAAAAGTAAAGGAAAATACATTTTTGCAGATGAAAAAATCAAATTTGATGCAGTGCTTCGACTTGGATGGATCCATCTCGCTTTTAAAATTTCCCGTATCACCTGCAGGTATGCTGAGTAAAATTTTTCCCCAAAAGCTTTTGGGTTTAAAAAGGGGCTTGTTTGTTTTCATCTTGGTTTTTTCATTGGGGGGGCCCATGGGACACTTTCCCAAAAAGTAGCTTTGGGCTTTGATTGAAAAGGGGGCCAGCCTAAATATTCATGTTTTCTGTCATTGTTTGCCTTTTTGGGGGCTTTTGGGACCAAATGGGGAGACGAGGGGGGGTTTCTTACTGCAAACCAAAAAATCCCTTTCCCTTTTTCCAGCTTCGGGGACCTGACCGGGTATCCCATGTTAGTTTTCCTGCCCCAACCTCGATTAATTGACCCTTTGTTAAAAATCTTGTCTCGCCTAGGGCGCAGGGGTTAACTTTGTATCTTTGGGAGATTTTTATGTTCCCAAGGTTGGGTTGGCCTTTCTCTAAAAAGGAGGGGTTTACACGTTCCAAGAAAGCAAATTAAAAGGCCCTTAACAGGCCAAAAAATGTGGCACATTTGGATGTCAAAATCCACGACACCCACTTTACGGACCGCTGTGGGGAAGATCCAGTGGAGACGAAAAAGTTATTATCTTGGGTAATGAAGTGTTTTCAAATAAGGGAAATTTGAAGTGGGGGTTTTTTTTGTTTCTATGCCTGCTTGTCTTTGTTTTTTTATGTTTGCGTGTCTGTTTCTATCTTTTTTCCCCTGTATTCTTTTCTGTACCCTTCTCTTCGCTTTCTTCCCCCCCCCTTTCCCCCTCTCCAGTTCTCTTTTTTTTGTCCGTCTGTCTCTGTCTTTGTGTCTGTCCCCTTTTTCTTTTGCGTGCGCTGTGGGTTGGCAAAACGAAATTATTTTAAATTTCATTTAAAAAGAATGCGGGGCCCAAATTTACGGGAGCTCGTTTTTCTGAAACAAAGTAGAAAAACAAAGGGCCTGTGGCCTTCTGTTGTATCCCCGGGTTTAAAAAACCATGTAAAACCACACACACAGACAGACAGACACAAACACCCACACACACCAAAAACCCCACACACAACAAACCAAAAAAAACCACACCACATACACACATTCACTCACCCCACAAAACCACACACCCCACCCACACACACACACACACATACCACACCCCCCAAAACAACAAAACCATTTTACACACCACACGTACGTTAAGGGCCAAAATTTGAAACATCACCATGGGGTTGACGGAGGGAAATGTGCTTGTATTATAAATATTGTAAACGAAAAATTTTTAAAAACTCTAGCGCGGCTTTGTTCCCAGGCAGAAAGACATTGTTTAAAAAAAATCCCGTTCGAGAAATTTGGTTATATTCAATTTCCCTTATGTCTGGAAAGACACACACCCCACCCCAAACAAAACACACACACAAAAAAAGCGTGTGCATACAGGGTACCCCAAATAAAAACCCAGGGACACGTGAAAGGGAGGTTTACGAAATTGCACTTAAAATTCACTTTTGTATTTAAAAGAAAAGCCCCAAAAACCACCCCACCCATAAAAAAAAATACTTTTACATACAAAGATAAAACAAAACAGACAAAAATTTCACTCAAAAAGGGGTTTGCAGGGTATCTATTTACACACACAGAGCTGAAAGGGCACAAAAACGCACATGCATAAGCAGGCCCCGCAAACACATTATATGCATAAGCAAAACCAAAAGACATAGCAAAAGGGACGTACACAAATACTTAGGGCAAAAGGACGCACAAAAAACCGCATATGCAAAAAGCATGTGCAAAAACAGACCCCAATCAACAAAAAAAAAAACAAACAAAAAAAACCCTACTGAATTCGTTGTCAGTCATCAACCAGGGTTGCCCATTTTTTTCGATGAGTTTGGGCCCAAAAGAGACAAGCCTCGGTGATTTGATGTAAACCAAAACCAAATTCTAAGGGTCTTCTTTTTGATAATGTTGTTTGATAATAATGACAATAATAAAAATAATTTTTAATATCATTTAGCGCAACAACAACGATGATGATAAAAATTTAATTTGGAAAATTTAAAAAATTTAAAAAAATTAACAATAACAGAAATTTAAAAAATTAATATAAAAAAAAATTTTAAACCCTTTACAAAAGGGGACAAAGAAAAAACCAATCGCTTTAAAATGCCCATACGCAAAAACACACCACCCAATTATATACTTATGTCCCATATACTTTTACATTTTATATTTTACGGGGGTGTTTCAAAGAATACGAAAAAAAATCATCCCGGTTTTTTGTGTAAAAAAACAAAAAAAATTAAACAAACTTTTAGCTTGAACCCCTTGTTTTGTATATACTTTTCGTTTCATTTCATGTTTTATAAGGCTGGGGGTGGCCCCCACCGGCCCCCAGCGGGGGCCCAACTTTAAAAGCCGATAGGGAGAATTCCCCCCAAACCCCGCCTCAGCATGTCACGGTCCCCCCCGTGTTTGTTTTTGCAGCTGTTATTCGATTTTCAAGTCATCGATACTTGCGGGAAAAAAGGTGGTGGAACATAAACTTGGTCTTTAACATACCCCCACAAGAAAAAGTACACACAGTGAGGGCCCGGGGATCGGGCGGGGCCAAAGCACAGAGAGCAAGGTCTTTAGAACCTCCCCTTCCCAATCCATCGCTGGGGCCCACGTTTTCATTCGAAAAAGCTCTAACCCCGAGATCCCAATGGGGTGGTGCTCATCTTGCTAAAAAATTGAAGTCATTCGAATCTCCCTTGCAGTAAAGTGAATAGCCATTTTTGGGAGCATTTCGAGATAGGTTTTTTGGCCCTGTAACGGTGTTTCCTTAAAAGGGAAAAAAGGGCCATAGCCTTGTCTTGAGACAAAAGGCACGGGAAGCCTTTTCACTTTAGGGGAATCTCTTTCATTGCTAAAAAGTTTTTTGTGGGTGATCTTTTCCCCCAAAATGGGGCACATTGTGACGATTGACTGTGCCGCTAAAAGGGAAAATTTCGTTTTGGGCACTAAAATAAAACGTAAAAAAAGAGATTTTCCCTCCCCTTTCCCTCCATCTCCAGCATTGACTAAACGGGAATGCCCTCCGCATCCCCTTTTTCTCATTAGTAAGTGCTTGGACGAGGCTTAGTTTGTATGGTTTCATTTTGTAATCGTCTTTTAAAAACACACGCCGGGACAGGGGTTTTAGGGAGGGGGCCCAAGGGCTGAAGACTTGCTCGACGAAACGGATTTAAAGTGGGTGCTCTCAAATGCTTTCCTGAATCCTCTCCATTTGTCCTCTGAAAACACGGGGTTTCTTCCGGGGACTCTTTCCTTTGCACGGGGACCCCACTCTTTTAAACTGTCAACCCCACCGAGAATGCTTCACGATGGGGCATAAATCCCAAAATTCTGTTCTGAAAGCAGGGGTTTTTGAAACCGTGACAATGGCGTTTGTTTTCGCAAAATCAAGCCGCAAAACCCCCTTTGCTGGGGGGGTCGCCTTTTTGGGATTGATCTCCCAAACAATTTTCAGCTGCCCCCGGAAAAGTTATAAAAACGACAGCGGTAAAACTGACACCCAATAAAACTTTGTTTAACTACCTATCAAAAAACCACGGGATTTAGTCCATTTACAATGCTAAAAGACCTGAAAAAACGGGCGTAAGGTTTTTTGGCCCGAAATTCTTTTTTGAAACCCCCTGTATATTTTTTATATATATTAATATATATATATATATATTATATATATATGTACTTTTAAAACATACATATATATTATATACATGCCATGTTGTGTGTATATTTATTTTGTATATATATATATATTTATTTATACGGGTTTTGTTTCAGATTTTCTTGGGCCCCTCTTCAAGTCCTCATATCTGCTGAACAAAATGAGGGGGAAAGAAAGATAAAATTTGGAAATCTTTTTTAAAGCGGGAATCCATGAATTTTATTTGGGACGATAATGATGGTTTTGTATGTTTTTGTGTGTTTGGGGCAGAAGCATAAAAATGGCTTTACACTCCCCCAAAAAAAGGGCGTTTTGCGTCTTGAATTTGCAAAAAACTGAGTCAGGGGACACTTTTTTCAACGTGCATTTCGCAAAAAATTTTCCCGGGAAAAAGAGGCCCAAAGAACGGAAGTCCATTGTAAAGATGGCATGAAAAATTCATGAATGATGGGTTTTTGTGCCCAGGAAAAGAAAACGGGACCCCCCTAAAACTGAAAGATGATGTGGTTCAGCGAGTTCGAACTCCCTTTTCCCAAGGGGAAAGCCCCCGTAAACCCATTTCAAAAGAGTTTATTTGGGGGAAATCCAGTTTTCCCCCAACAACTTTTTGGGGTTTTTTTTCTTAAGAAAAAAAATGAAAACATAAACCCCCTTACAAGCTACATTTTGTCCAAGAATTGAAGGACACTGAAAAAACCAGCTCGTCGTGACTTTTGATTGCAATGCAAGAGGGGGTTGGGAAGAGGGACAAATTTCCCACGACCAAATTTTTTTTCAGCAAATGAGGCGCCCTTTTTCCCCCTGAATGGCAAAGTTAAAAAGGGCTTAACATTGGGAAAATGGGGCACCGGGGAACCCGCATGCTGTTTTTGAGTATCAGCGAGTTTTCCCCAAAGGTGAACGTTTTTTGTGCTTTGCCCCAAGGGAAAGCTGTCTAGGGAAAACCTTAATTTTTTGAAGAAGAAAACAATCAAAGGGGGACAATTCCCTAAAACATGCGGGAAAAACCTGGTTAAGGGATCAGTTGGGGGGCCGGAAGAGTCCAACGTTTTTCTTTTTCCCCAAACAGGATGGGGGCCCCCAGCGCACTGGGGCCTCGGGGGTTAGGCGGGTTCCTAACAAAAACACGGGCCGGGACAGATGGTTTGGGGCCCGGTTTGGGGGCGGTTATGATCGGGGTTTTTAAAGCCCTGGCCCCCAAAGGGTTTCTCCGGGGTCTCACACCGTGCGATTTCTTTTTGTGGGGGTTTGTGAAACAAACTGGTCTATGTGCCTCCTCTCCCAAAAATGTTTGTGGATGAATTGAAAACCCAAAATAAGGGGACGTTTTGGGAACAATCAAAACGCACTGCGGGAAACCCCGCGTTTGGCAAAAATTTTTGCAAATCGCCTTGATGTTTTGCCGAGTAAACCAAGGGGTGCTCCATTGGGGCCATTTTTTAAACCCATTTAAACGGGAAAATCAAAAAAAACCCGGCTTTCGGAATATGTAACAGGCATTGTTGTATTTTTCGGGGTTTTTTGGGGGGGTAATCAATGTTAAAAGTCCCCCAAGGGTTTTGGGAAAACCCCCCTTTTATTTTATATATTTATATACTTATATATATGTATGTATGTAAAATTATATATATATATATATTTATATATGTATAATATATTTATATAGGGGAGAGATAAATAGACAGATATTTAGATAGATATATAAGAATGTATTTATGTACATACCTTATTTTAAAAATTTATAAAATTATAGGTATATGTTATAAAAATTATATACATATATGTATCTATTTTGCATTTTATGATACATAAAACCCCACACCACATAAAGAATACAAAAACTACAAAATTACTTTAAAAACACTGCATTTTTAAACCCCTTTGAACAAAACATACTCACAGAAAACACACAATACACACACAAACAAAAAGGGCCACACCAAAACACAAAACACACACACCACCACACACACAAAACCACACGTGCACGACGCCCACCCAACACTTTAAATCCTATGCAAGATTCCACGTTTTACAGGCGTAGGGGAAAAAAATGGACATAACAAGGGAGCGATCCCCAGGGTATTTGAGAGCTGAACAAAATGTTCCCTGTTTTTTTCTTTCCCAGTTTAGTCTTGTAAGCATTGTTACGTATGCCCCAGTTCTTTTTTAAAAAATTTTCAGGATTGAAGCCTTCATCTAAAAACCCATTTGTCCCCAGACAGTTTAAAAAAACCGGGGGCACTGTCCCACTATTATTCTTTTCCCTAATTTCAGTACTGGTTTTTACTGGGGGAAAATTGGCCCTCAGCTTTGTTTTGTAAACCACTGATTTTCCTTCCCATGGCCTTTTTTAAGGGGGTTTTTTTCATAAAGGTGTATACCAGACTGGTTATTCCTGTTCATCTCCACCCAAAAGCCATTTAAAAAAGATGGGCTGTGATTTTTCCCCCGGCCAGTTAGGGGACTATTCCTGTGAAATTTATTTCATTTGCATCATTTGTTTTTTTTTTCCCGGGGAAGTGTTGACAGAGTGGGGTGAAAGTAAACAGCCCTGTTTAAGTCCGACTTTTGGGAAACCCAAAAAACCAATGCTGCCTTTGATAAAAAAACTGCACTTGTGGCTTTGTGTTGGGGTTCTGTTATCAGGGTTACCGAAAAGACTGCATGCCAAACCCTGTCGCCCACCCTTTTAAAGTTAGGGGGAAGGACATATTGAGGTCCTGCTATGTTAAAGGTTTTTGTGATTTACTTTGTATTCTGACGTTTAAATCTGTTTTGCAGTGCTTTTCCCCGCTTTTAAAAACTTGTTTAAATTCGTCAACGTTTCTTCTCTGGTTTCGTAGCCCCAAACCCTTTTCAGAGGGATTTTCAATACGGGCTTTCCTGGAAAAAGGGACATATAATATGCTGTTTGGTAAAAAATGAAGTTTCCATGTGTAGGGGGAGACAGGCAGGAAAAGTGAAAAATTTGGGTTTCAAGGGTACAAAATTTAAAACAGGGGGAGAGTCCCCTAGTTTTTTCAAGACGGGATACTGCACGGGGCGTGCGTTTTAAATATAAAATATTTTAATTTTTATTTTTTATATTTTATATTTATACATATATATGCTTTGTGGGGTGTGTGTGTGTGTGTTGCGGCGCTCGCGCTTTTGAAAATCGCGATCGTCATGCAAGTGCATTGTTTGTGGGTCTAAGTCTGTAAAAAACTTGCATTCTTTTGGTATTTTTTTGTTTTTTTTTTCATGCCAGGGTTTTTCTAATTTGTTTTCATTTTCATTTTTTTTTTTATTCTTTGTTTTTTATTTGATTAGATATTCAGTGTTCTTTTCCTTTTTAAAATTGCGAGAGTATTTTTTTTAACATGGACAGTTTGTGCAGTGTAAGTTCTTCTCCTTCTTCTTTTCCTTCTTTGCACATCTTTGTTTTAGCAAACCCCAAAGGGCTATTCAATAGTAAAGGGTTTTTAGGTGACTTACAAAAGCATGGAGAAAAACCCTGGAAAAAAAGACTTTTCCAGCCGTGTGCAAAATGGGTTTATCGTCATTAACTGTATTTATGGATTCTGATCAACGCGGACCAACATTTAATGGGCTTTGGGCCCCTAGGGTTTAAAAATAAATTTTTTTTATGGGGCAGGAAAACAACATCCATGTATTTCATTTTTCCGTAAAAAAAATTGTACGTTGATGTCCCGTTTATCGTAAGAAAAAAGAAAAAAATTTTTTTAAAAACCATGAAAAATTAGAATTTGATGCTTTAAAAAGTAAAAATATTAAATAATAAAAAACTATTCTTGGGGTTTTTAAAATTTTTGTAAACCACATTTAACATAATTTAATCGTGTGCTTGATGGGTTTCCTGAAAAAACTTTGCCCAAAACGGGCACTTTTCTCAAATTGGGAAATTTTAAAGTTTAAAAAATCTGTTTTCGGGTTTTAATTATAATAAAAGGGAAAAAAAAAAGGAGATAAATTGACGTCACTATTTTGCTTTTCATTTTTTTTTTAAAATTGGGGTTTAAAAATTTTTAAAAGCCCACTTTTAAAACGTTTGCTTTTTGGGAGGAAACTAGTATAAAAAAGGGTGGGGGAAAGGGAAAAGGGGTTTATATCCCGGAATGATGAATCCTTGTAAAGGGGGGGCTGGGTGGCTCCGGTTTTTTTTTCATCCGTCTCATTTAATAATCGGGGACATGTAAAATAGACCTGTCCCCGTGTTTCAGCCACTCACATCTGAAACTTTATAGTCCCCCACCCTTTCCTTCCCCTTTTCCAAACCCCCCTTCCCCTATTTTAATGTTGTATTGTTCCCTCTGGGTTGCGTGAGGTTACAAAAAATTCCCCTCTTGTATGCATGTTTGTACAATTTGTTTGTGGCAAGGATGATGTGCGATTTTCCCCTTTGTATTTTTATGCCCCAATTTTTACGACCTTTCAATACATTATGTTGTCGTCTTTCGCGACTTTTAACCATTCAGCTCTAGTTTTAATTTTGCCCCCCATCTCGATAATGTTTGCCCTTTCTTTATTCCTTCAAGAAATAAGGCAGATTCGATGGGGAAACTGTCTCTGCTATTGTGAGTAATTTTTGTGTTTTCAACTCTCTTTTTCTCTCTGTGTAGTTTTGGGGGCCCTTTTCCCACCTTTCTCCTGCTCCTCCTCCTCATATCATATCTTGTTTCTTTTTTTTTTTGTTTTGGGATACTCTTTCCTTTTTCCCCATGCACCCCCCCTCATTCTTTCCCTTCCCCTACCCCTGTACCAATATTAACCCCTCATTCGAAAGGGTTTTTATCTTTATGCTATATAAATTTTTTTTTTTATTGATATAGCTTTTTTCCCCTTACTTGGAAATTTAAACTCTTTTTTTTAAAACCTTTTGGGTTTTTTTTTAAAAATTGGGAAAGGGGCGGGAGCGTTTTCAGCATGGCTGATCAAAAATGGGAAATTTAAAATTTTTAAAAAAAATAATAGTTTGAACCCCTTTTTGAAAGAGTAAAAAAAACCCCCAAAAAAGGGTTTCTTCGGGGTTTCTTTTTGTTTCATAGTTTCTTTTTATGTTGGCCATGCAGGGTTGCAGTGTTTTTTTTGCCTTTTTGAAATTGGGGAGGGATTAAAGTTTTGTAAAAATGTGGGCCTCCCACCAAAGAAAAACAGTCTTAAAATGCAGTCAGGATGGGAAAAGCACTAGGAGCTGAAAAAGGGTGAAAGAGGGTCTATCCGGGGGGTTTTGACTTTTTCTCAAAATTTATTTCTGTAGATTATAATCATCCCCCCAGAATTTTTTTTTTGAAAAAATTTTTATTTATCAATTTAAAAAAGGGTTTTTTTAATGCACTGAAGCAGCAAAAAAGAACGCCCAAATTTTCCCCTCAAAAAAATAACCCAGTTTTGTCTTTTTTATTTAAACCGTAAAATGGGCAGGGCCCACACATGTAATATATGACCCGGGAAAACTCTTTTGGGGCACCTTTTTATATTTGGGCAGGGGGAAAAAATTTGAAAAAATGGGTCCCAAAACCACCGAAAAATAAAAAAATTTAAGGGAAAAAGTGTAGGAGAGCACCCCAAAGAAATTTAGAGGCCCCTTTTCTCAAAATTTGGGCCCTCATACAACTTAATGATTTAAACAACATAACTTCTACATTTTTTTGAGTACAAGCTTTACTTTATGTACCAAAAAAAATCAGCAGAAAAGTACACTTTCCATTTTTATATATCTCTCTCAAAAGGCCCCAAAAAAAACTATTTTAAAACTGGGAAAGGGCACATTTTTGTTTGGCACCCTAAAGGGAAATTACACCCACGCCACCCCCCCCCTACACATATTCGTATTTTGCAAACGACAGGGCAGCAGGGCAAAAGGGGAAACATGTGAGTGAAAAACCCCACACACCCACACACACACCCCACACCCACACACACACAAACCACCCCCACACCACACACACACACCCAATATGTGCGCGAAACAAAACATAGGGGAACACCAAAAATATGCAAAACCCCGGGGTGCTCGGGCACCCCACACTATGTAATACACACACACAACATACACACAAAACACACAAAACACACAAAAGCATGTTTGCGCGGGAAAACACACACATTCACACCACCACAACCAACCCCAAACCCCCCACCACACACCACATAAAACACACACAACACCCCACACACACACACATACAACACACACCACCACACACACACACCCACACACACACACACAACACACGTTTTGTGCGAACACAAACGATTAACTCGCACACGTAATTCAATACTCCACACGACATTAAATTCCCTTTTTTAGCCACACAGCCCAAAAGGGTTACAAGCTGAAATTTAAGGGGCAGGGTTTCCAGCAGGCACAAAAGGTTTAGGTGGGTAAGGGCGTTGGTTTCAGTTTCAGTTTTTAATTTGTCAAGATGATTTTCTAAGCGCTGGGAAAGGAAAAACCTGTGCACTAACGTCACGGTGCCATTTGATTTAAAGGGGTCCAGAATGATCATGGCACAGGAACCCTTTAAACCTGCTCAGGAAAAATCAAAGAGTGGCCCGGTCCTGAGGTCCAAAACCCAGATAGTTTCAAAAACCCTTTGGGTCATAGGGGGTGAGGTGGGGAGAGGGCTTCAAAAATTTTCCCGGGGCCCGCACCCCGAGGGCAAAAGGGCCACCCCCCCTCCTCGCTTCAAATTCATAGTTTTATATTTATATTTTTTTAAAACCCAAGGGTTTTAGAAAAGCAAATAGGGCTTTAAATTTGGGTTTTTCAAAAAGGGTGGGGCCCAGGAAATCCCAAACCCATCTCTTCATTGATTTTTACCAAGGCAGCGGCAAGGCCCCGTTTTTCACGAATTTTTTAACTTTCCCCAAAAGGGTCTTAAAAAGTGCACAGCCAGAAAATCACTGGGTCCGACTGTTTTTGGGCCCCTTCCGAAAGAATAGGGGCGTTTTGTTCGATTTTCCCGGGCAAAATTTAGGGAAAAAAAACGGGGCCCGGTTTCGATTCCCCGGGCCCCGGGTACCCATCCCCGCCTGGTGAGTAAAGGGTGGGTAATCTTTCTTTAAAGCCTGAAAACCCCAAAATTCGTGCATGTACAAAAGTTAGGAACATCCAAAAATGCCGTTAAAAATATTTTTATTTATGTCGTGTCTGGTTTTTCCTATGAAAATTATAAAAACCCCCTTTCTTGGGGTGGTATCAAAAAACCTAGTATTTAGAAAAGGGCAGTTCCCCCGTCGTTTTCCACAGTGCAGGCAAAAACGACGTGGGTACACTCATTTGAAAAAAAAAAAAACGAAAAAGCCCTTTAAAAGGGCAAAAAACAAAAAAAATATGTAGTAATTCCCTTTGGGTACAAACCACCCAACGGGAATTTTCAAACCTAGATGGACTCGAAAACGTCATGATTATAAACTTCATTTGACATCATCGGGCACAATTGTAAAAAAATGTGCCAGCTTTTTTGGCTTAAATTTAGATGGGTAAAAAAATATGACGAAAAATAGGTGAGCCCCAAAAAGGGAAACCCCCCTTTGGGGTCATGACCCAAAAAAAAACCCCAACCCAAACCAACCAACCAACCAAAACCAACCCAAACCCAACCCCAAACCCAAACCCAAAAAGATGCCCACAGGATTTTACCAAAAAGAAAAAGAAATGCAATTTTAGCATTCAGATTGTTTCCCTTTCCCCTTTCTATGCCCATCAATGACCACCCCGAAACTATGACAATTTTTTTACAATGTGTTGATCTCTCTCCTCTTCTCTCTCTCTTCCCCCCTCTCTTTCCCCCCCTCTTTCTCTGTTTGAAGCACTTCATAATTTTTAAAAAAAGTGTTTATAACACTGCCCCTTTTTACAAATGATACCCTCGCTATTTAACTTAGTCTATTGATACCTTTAAAAAAACAGTGGAAAATTATACAACCCTCTGCTGTTTTTTGTATAAAAACATAAAAAATGAGGAAAAAAAAGTCGTTTTCGTGAAAAAAACATTGCTTTTTTGAATTCCAAAATATATGTTCAGTAATTTTGGGTTTTCTAGAAAATTGGTTTTACGGACATCCCACCTTGGACTACAGCTTTTGGGTTTAAAAAAAATTTCTTAAATTTTGAAAAAAAAAAATTTTTTGGGGGCTTTCAAATATTATATGCATGTTTATTCGGTTTAATGTATGTAATTAAATTTTGAAAAAAAAACCAAACATTTATAGTATTGATTGGGATAAAGCCGATTGTTTTTGGGACCTTTTTAAACTAAATGACGTTTGGTGTTTAAGGAGTGCATTTCTGCCCGAAAATGGGAAAAGGGTCCCGATGGGCCCCCACCCCCACTTTTTGGCCCTTTTCTTTTAAATTTTGCCTCAACGAGTTAGCATGGTTTTGTGCTGATAGTTACAAAAATGGGACATGTACAATAATTTCTGTTACTTATTTCCGATGAATAGATCGATAATTTATCTTTTTTTTTATTTAAAATGCAATAATCTTGGTGTCCCGTCCATCGGCCCTTTCCCCGTGTCTGTCTTGTGCAGCGACCTGGGTCCATGATTGGCAATCCAGCCCAAACTGTCTTTGCCACTAAAAAACCCAAAAAATTTAAAAAATTACGCACCCCCTTCCGCACTTTGTCCTTTGGGGCCCCGTACGATGTGCGATACACGTTTTTGCCCCTGATCTTTTTTTATTTCCGGTTTTTCCCAAAGGGGTCTGGTTGTCTCTCCAACAACGTGGGTTTAACGTATCCCGAAAGGGGTTGGGGTGCCGAGTTGAGAGGTTTTAAAACAAAAAACGGCGGCCCCCCACGTTTGAAAAAAAACCCTGAGATTCGGTTTCACCCCTTTGCACCCGCAGTCCCCTCAACCCCAAAAGGAAAACCCGCAGAAAATCAGTGACTACCCAACAGAAACCCGACGTCGTGCCCAAAGGCGACATCCCGATTTCGGCTGTTTTTTCTGCAGGGGCCTTTTTTAAGACTGGCGGAAAGGGTATGATTGATGATCCCTGGGGCCAAATCCCAAAACAGAGGAAAGGGGTAAAGTTTTAGAACGATAAAGACACCAAAAAACATATGCTGGGCCAGGAAAAATGACGTTGAATGATGGGCAAAGGGGAAGGGCAGATGGGTGTTTCTGACTGTAAAACTTCCAGTGAGACACAGCGAGGTAAAGGGGCCAAAATACCAGCAGTGGACCAAGGCGATACCGAGGGCCCCAGATGCTGACCATCTGGACAAGGGCGGAGGGTGTACCCCTGAACGGAAAACGAAGCAGAAAAAAAAAGTTTAAAAGTGATGAGGGCAGATGCGGAAAAAAAAACACCCCAAAAGGACAAAAAAAGCCCAGAATGCCTTTCAATTTTGCCCCACTAAAATGCGTTTCCCTTGTTCTTCTTTCAAAAACTAGATTTCCTTGGAAGATCCCCGTCTGCCACTCCAATCGTGGCCATTTTAAATTTTCCCCTCAAGAAAACAGAAGCACTGAGGTTGACCGGCCAGGGAAACCCTTTTAAACCCAAAAAAAGGTTCCCCTTTGGGGTTTATAAAAAGGGCTGTAGACCCCCACACCTACATTTCCCCTCAGTGCCATTTCTAGACAGAAAACCAGGGCAACACTCTTTAAAAAGTCAGGGGCTTAGAAGGGCACCCCCACGACGGGGCAGTACGTTTTCCCCAGGGGCTGGCCCTTCCCCCAGCTGGGGTCATGGGAAAAAAGTGACAACACAGCTTGGATTTTCAGTTTTATAACCCTGTACAGACTTGCCAAAAATTTTGGTCTGCCCAAAGCTTTTTACTGGGTTGTGGCGAACATCTAAGGCTAATTAAACTGTGTTTGAACCCCCTTAGTCCCCTTTGTTGTGATTGTATTTTTAATTTCCATACCCAAACCCTTTTACCAGACTTTCAATGACTAAAACCAATTTTTTTGCCCCAAAAAAAAAAAAAACGCCGGATTTTACAGGTTTGCTAAGGGGTTTTTAAAAGGGCAGGGGTTTAGGTGCAACAACTCAGACAAAAGGGCTCAGTTTAAAAAAGTCAAAATACTGTGTTGTTTTTGACTGAGGTTTTGAGAGCCGGGGCTGGCTTAAAGAACTGAGCTCCCTCCATCAGTTTACCCCGGGAAAGGTTCAGATGTTGAAGATAACTCAGGGATTCAAAAGCCCTAAAACCCGGCTTGTTGATCCAGAGAAGTTTGAGATAAAACCGCTGAAAATGTGCCTTGTTTTCAAACCCCCGACCAGCATTTGGGAAAGCTTTGGCCTTCACACCCCAAAACTGGGCCCGGGGGAAAGGTTTTTTCCCCCTTCCCCAGTAACGTTTTATTTTTCATTGGGAAAAGGGGAGTTTGGGTTTACCCCATCACAAGGTTTCAGGTGAAGGCAAAATTAAACCCGTTTAAACCAACAACGGAAAAAAAAACCGGGGCAAGTGAATCGCCCAAAGTGTTTTTCCCTCTCCTAAAGGACAGTCTTTTGATCCCGTTGTTTTAACAGGTAGGTGGGGGGATGCAGAAAAAACCCCGGGTACACTGGAAAATGGGTGTCTGGGGCCCGACTTCTTTTCCATCCTTGAGTTTTTTTTCCCATGGACAAACCCAGAATTCCCCCCCATGGGGTAAACCCGCTTTGGGGGGAAAAAACCTCTGTTTTGGGTTCAAGTTGTCTGGAAAAAAAAACAAGTAACTTTTTCATTCCAAAAAAGAAATTTTTATCGTGGTCTTCCACAAAAGGCAAAAACAGCATGCAAAATTTTCCCCAACAAAATATCGCAAAAAGGGAACATAAAAAAGCATCAAATGTAAAAAAAAAAATAAAATGAAAAACAAAAAATGCACCGCCCACTTAACACAAGGGAACATTTTCCCATCATTCATACGTTAAAAAAAAACTCTCCCCCGGGCGGATTATTAAAACACTGAAAACCCAAATGATAAATGATTTATACAAAAGACACACACCCCAAAACCCCCACACACACACCCCACACCATACACACACCAAACAACACACAACACACCCACACCACACACACACACACAAAACAAACCCCACACACACACTTTCCCCTACATCACTATGCAAGCATGCTTCCGACTGCGTCTTGAATTAGAAATTTCAACGATTTCGGGAGGAAACGTTTGTGTACAGCCCACTGTACCACATTTGAAGGAACGAAATCGTCTCTCTGATGGCAAGACTTCATACTGGTTTGAAAGGACATGAGTATGGTCACATGCAGTCATCCTGCCTTACATACCACAATCCATCTGTACAATTGACCAACATTATTCTGCTTTTCACCCATTATCTCCACCGACATTCACCAATCCATGCTCTATGCAACGTGACCAACATAATGCAATCCCAAAACTAAATCCATAGCAAAAATAAATCTTAATACAAATTAAAGGTCAATTTGTCACTGAAGTGTAGTGTTAGTGCAGCGCATTACCAACTAGAAGGTTGTGGGTTCAGATCCCCATCAGTCCCTTTTAAAAATCAGTGTGGGATTTTTGGGCTCCAACTCACAGTTGAGCATGCTATGGACTCATGGATTCGGATCCTCATCAGTCCCTTTAAAAATTAAAGTGTGATTTTCAGGGTCCACTCACAGCTGAACATGATATGGACTTATTGGGAAGACTGGATCCACATAGGATGTTTCTGAAGAAAATATGAAAACCTGCAATCTGAAAGAAACACAAAACACTGTCAAATGATTTGCCATTGATATTACACCACAAAGCAGACGGAGTAACCTTTCTTGTAATGTCACATCAATGGGACACTCCGCCATATCCCGGTTACTGGACCTGGAAACATGTATAACAACTCTGGTGGCCTGACAACAGCCATTTTGGATCTTCTAAACAAATGAGAATTAGTCATTCAGGAGAAAGGATGTTACAACGAACAAACATAGAAAGGTACTGATCGTTATCTTACTTTTTTACTTTTGCACAGACATATTCTGTTCATTAGAAAACCTTTGTAATAACGCCCGACGAAGAAGCTAAACAGCCCTGAATGATCACAGCAAAGAATCTATTGCGAGGAAAGTTTGATTTGCTCAGATTAATAAAAAAAATATATATATTAAGCGTATACAGTGTGGCGTCAATTCAAGTGATCTAAGGACAGTTACGAAAAAGTTTTCCAGGATGACAACACGAAGATAAAAAGTCCAGACGTTCAAGATATTCGCCAATTTAAAGGAGTAGGGGATAAGAAAAATGACAGAATCATCAGAAAATGTGCCAACTACAACTACAATTACAACATGTGCAGACTACGAAACGCACTGCTATTGTACACATTAAACACGTCAGACAGCCCATACTGGAGGCAAATGTACAGCATACTTAAGCAAAATTGCAGCTGATTCTGGGATGAACAGGAAGACATTGCAATCATTCAAATGTCTTCTGCAGTTCCCGACTTAGCAGGTGCTTCATGTCACCAACCAAAGGTGCATTGTAACAGTCAGTCTGACACAAGACAAACAAACAGGTGAGTATTTTCATGGACGCAGCAGAAAGAACAAAGCACTGATATAAGTTCCAGGAAAATGTTAAGAAAGTGGCCCTTACAACAGACCGTTTGGGTCAAATTTAATATGAAATCCAATATCACATATTGGAATATTTGTGCCGAAATATTCTCAAATTCAAATATTACTAATCATTAATAACCCTTATTTCATCTTACATTCCTGTGAATAATATACGCTTAATATTTTGACAATTAGCAAATCCATAGGAACAATTTCTATAGAGATATACAAGACATGGATGAGATCAGACAGTTGTACTGTCCACAAAAATACAGTGTATACTGACAAAGTTATCAATAAAAATTTAAAAAAATTGTATGGGGATGTACAAGATATGGATGGACAAGCCAGCTGTATTGTCCAATAGAATATAATGTCTTCTGGATGGAGCAGTCGACTGGGAGTGTACAGCAGACCTCCCAGAGTGGAGAAATTACCCAGATGTCATCAGCAAGACAGGCATGAGACCAGACATCGCTCTCCACTCTGACTCCTCGAAACAAGTGATTCTGATAGAACTCACTGTGCCATACGAAAGCAGAATGGAAGAAGCACATATCTACAAGACCGAAAAATACGCCGGTCTTGCCAGCACCCTGAAGAAAGCAGGTCTGCGGGTCAAAATCTTCGCCATAGAGGTCGGGGCAAGAGGGTTTGTGGGCACCTCCGCTTATGATCTCATGAAACAACTCGCCATTTCTGGGAAGAAGAGGACTAGAGCCCTTAAAGCGATGGCAGAGGCAGCAGAAAGGAGCTCAAGCTGGATCTGGGCAAGGAGGAACGAAAAAAGTGAACTTCATAAGGATTAAATTCCCTACAGATGATGTGTGCCCCGTTAGCACATTGGTAAAACCGCGTACCGCAGTTCTGAAGCGCAGAATCGCCCAGGTTCGATCCCCGGCGTGGGAAAAAAAAAAAAAAGACAACAGCAGAAGGGCATCCAGGAGTCATGACCTGGATGTGGCCCGGCCCCCCGAGAGTGTAAGGAATTCAGGGCCGAAACACTTGTCTAAAGGGGGTTACTTCTCTGAAGACCTTCTGTTGTCTAGCTCTCCCTAGAGTTTCTTTCTACCTAATGTCCACAATAAATTGATACACACATCGCCAATAAGATTCTGATTATCATTTTTCAAAGCCCAGCCAACTGCCCAGAGCCATATCAGAGATAAAACCCTTTCAAAACGTACACAACATTTGGTTAAAAAGCTACGAAATAAAATTAAGTACAAATATCTATGCATGTGCACACATAATCTGAATATATGCCATTGGTGTTGACCATTCCATCTAATTTATCACCAGAGAGAAAACCTGAATGCAAATGTTAGCATAACTAAGGACACAAAAACATAAGTAAAATTGACCTAAATAACCCTAAACTGTTCCTGCACAGCACATTTCCTCAAAGTCAAACAAGCAGTCAATACATGTACCCAATTATCAATCCGAGAGAAAGTATATAAGCCTTTATAGAACACATACAGGTGAATGGACCAGCAAGGCAAAAAATGATAGGAACGGATGACAGAAAGCAAAAAAGAAAGGAACAATTTAAAGCAAGTGAAAGAAAAGAGGACATTTTAGGTATAGAATTTCCAGAAGGTGGGGATACTATTTATACTAAAAGAGCCCGTGGCATCCCCTCTAGGGGATATTGCCAATTATCCTCCAGTCTACTCCACTCACCAAGCAATGGGACTCCAAGTACTTCCATCTCACATAAGTGTATAGCCTCTTCATTGGTGTATTTCACTAATGTGACATAGCGGCCTTTGAGTGGTTGTGAGCAGCTGAGATGCACAGTGGCGCCGCTCCTAATACGTCCTGGATGGTGTAGACACAGATCACCAGACTTCTGGTGGCTGGCAGAGAGCTCCATAGAGGTCAAGGTCACGTATATATAAAAATTGCTGAGTCGCCAAGCTGTGATGTAAATTATCAGAAAAAAGAGAACAAATTAGAAGTCACCTTACATTTCTAGAATATAGCTCATGTCAATGTTGAAGTATCTAGTCGTATTCCGACAGAGTAACTGCTTTTCATATTTCAGCATTGTCATTCATCACGTAGAACCACTCTCACTCCCACCACTCAACCCCTGATGCCTCACCTCATTTTCAACAGTACTGATACCCAAAACTTTGAGTACTACTGTAATTTGAGCTTCATCAGCGATTTAGTTTATATCTTAAAACCACATAGGAAATATGGTGACATGCAACATGTCATGACTTCACAAATGTAAATCTCTCACTGACCTACAACATATGTCAAATATAGCTGTGTTAACATTTCATTCAACATTAACAATATCGTAAATTCCCGTTTAGCTAATACACTTACTATATCCAAATAATGCACAGTGGCACACGGTCACCTTATTTTTGGCCCGAACCTACCCCAATATTTACCGAAAATTCGGCTGACAGATGCCTCCAGGTGACGCTCCAGCCCACCTCAACGCCCAGGTTGCGTAAGAACGCGAATACCCATTTTTTTCTTTTCACTTTTGGTGCCAGACTAGGGGAGAATGTCGAGAAGGGCTGGTACAGTGGGTTTTGGTGTTGGATATGGTAGCTGCATTAAACGGGAATTTATTTGAACGATTCCTGTTTTAGCGTCAAACATTCTACCATATTCAACTAACCAAGACTCAAGACTCAGACAGGTTTTCTGTCTATACACTGGGTTAAGTAATTCAATTTTCATCATGTGATATATATATATTAGAAAATGTAATCACACACATATACACGCACACACACGCGCGCGCACACACACGCACACACATACACACACACATACACACACACACACCATCCCCAAAGCACAATGATCATCCCCACTCTCACAGCACACACCCCGCGACCCCATCACCATCCATATCCCAGTAAAAACACAATTCAAAGATTGGAAGGTGGGAGAGATTTCTCACTCTGGTCTGTCTGTCTCCTGGCAGCAACTGAGACGGCGTTAGTGGAGTTGATGCGGGACTTACCTTTGGTGGTGGAAATATGTAGATCTTGTAGGTAATGGTTGATAACAATGGATTCCATACACGAGTAGGCTGCTTGTAGGACATCATGAATGGAATGGGAGTGAAGGAAGGTGGCTGAGGCTGAGAGGGCCTGGAGATCTTGGGCTGGATGTCTTCCCATAGGAATGTGCAGCAAGCTTTTATTGTATGCCATGAAGAAAGCCTGGTTGAAGCTGAGATATATATGATGGATCACTCATTGACTGAGATATAGAGTCTCCACTGAGCGATGCCAGTAGTGTCTCAAGCAGCAAATGGATCATAGGGGCCGGTCCTCTCCTCTTGAGTCTCTGGAATCCAAGAAGACGACCAAAGATGGGATCCTGAAAGACATTGTTCATGAGCCTGGTTGTTGGATCATGGTCAGAAATTCTGGTAAGAGAGATCAATCTCCACTGATATGGAATCTAACGTCTTCCTTGGTTCCGCTTAGTGCAAGGATTTCACTGCGCCATCACCATGCAGCCAGAGCCGGAGGAAGACCGTTTTGTAGGAGAGGAGAGAAAAAGGAATAACACCTTGGGGTTCAAAAGGAGGGCGCCTGATTGCATCCAGGATGAGGACTCAGTCCCATTTTGGGATCCCAGAGGGAATCTTTGTCTCCTAAACCGATAGGTCTTTGGAAACTTCCCAGAAGGGGAAGACATCCCACAGGGAGGGCCCCCAGCTGTTGTAAGGAAGGCTGTGACGATTGCAGATCTATAACTCCTAAGGGTGCTACAATCAGGCTCTCTGTTTGAGAGGAATGGGCAAGGAGGCTCAGGTTGATGTTTATATCGCTTACAGCCCAGCCGATGACTAGAGCCATATCAGGGCTTACACCACGTTAAAAAAAGACACCGTGGTTAAAATAAAAAGACAGTTAAAAACCATGCTCACCGTTATCCTTGCAAGTCTAAAATACGTTTAAAGAACAACATACTCATACATACAATCATAACAGGTGAAATCTATTTATCTCTTGTACAAAGTGGAAAATTGCATCTGAAGGGACGTTTCGGAAGAGGCTCTTGAAAGAGTCCGTCGTGTAGTCTCACATCGTGCAAGTGCCATCATTCAAGAAGAAGGTGCCTGATGCTCAATGGCTCATCACATGGTATACACCACGGTGATTCTTCATTTTTTTAAAGGTACGAATGAGTGTAGGATGTGTGACCCGTGTGTAACCTACATAATACTGTCTCTTTCCTATGGTTTGGGCCGATTCGGAAAATTTGTTATCTGTCTGGTTATTCCAATCCTCCGGCCAGAGATTTCTCACATAACTGTGTACTCTGGATTTCACCTCTGTGTAAGGGGTGAAGAATCTAGACATCTGTTCTCTTGTGGCGTTCTGGGCCAGACAGACTTTTCATTGCCTCCAGTACCGACATGGCCAGAAATCCAGGCAAAGGCAATCCGGTAACCTTCACTTGCAAGAGTAGAAAACAGTTCAAAGAAGTTCAGAAGCTCTCGATGACTAGTGTTTCGGTCTGCAATTGCATGGAAATCAGAAAGGATGTCATAAAAAAAAAGGAAAATCTTTGCTTAGATTGGGACACCATTGCTAGTGCCAAGACCAGAGCAGTCAGTTTAGCAATAAAAAAGGAACTGTCAGACGGACTATGTTTTGAAAATGAACGATTGGGGACAGCAGAACACAGCAGCAACACCTTCATCAGACTTTGATCCATCAGTGAAGATTCTGTGGGATGACGAACATTTTTCACACAGTTCTGCATAAAACGACTTGCATGTCAGTGAACTGGAACAGTCTTTACGGAAGGAAACAAGATCAAAACAGACCTTTGGTGTTTTCAAGTTCCATGGTGTGCTGTCTGGAAATTTGGAGAAGTCTCAAACAATTGCTAAAGGATTCCTAAAATAGGATGTTTTCAAATTCGGTTTGAATTTTGGGTTTAAAGACACAGTCGTAGGCTGCGTTTTCTGGTTAAGAGAACAGTTTTAAACGAAACTGAAGGTGACTTTGCGTGTGCGGTTGGACAGCAAAGATTCACTTGCCTCTGCCTATAAGCTATAGGTAGAATTTGTTCTGAATGCACTAAGACAGAGGCGCAGACCTTGATGTTGAATGGGATCCCGTAGTTTTAGGTAGGAGGGTCTAGCAGAGCCATATACTGCAAATGGGCAAGGCAATTGGCCAACTCAACTGGGAAGAGGCGATGAGGGAGTGGGTGGCTGAGAGGACTCCAAGTACAGATAGAGCTGCAGACACTGCTGTGGTACTAGGATGAGAAGGGGGAGAAGAGTGTTGGCAGGATGCATCACATAGAAGTCAAATGTGGAGGTGCAACGTTGCTGGGTTGGCATACATGATTCCAGAGTGGGACTGTCTGACTAGATCCCATACTGGGGTCAGCTCCATAGGGGGCTTGTGTGTTAGAGACTTGAGGTCTATAGAGGGTCGTGTGTTAGAGACTTGAGGTCTAAAGGGGGCTCGTGTGTTAGAGACTTGAGGTCCATGGAGGGTCGTGTGTTAGAGACTTGAGGTCCATACAGGGCTCGTGTGTTAGAGACTTGAGGTCTATAGAGGGACATGTGTTAGAGACTTGAGGTCCATACAGGGCTTGTGTGTTAGAGACTTGAGGTCCATAGAGGGTCGTGTGTTAGAGACTCGAGGTCCATAGAGGGCTTGTGCGTTAGAGACTTGAGGCCCATAGAGAGCTCATGTGTTGGAGATTTGAGGTCTGGGAACCAAGCCTGTGAGTGCTACAGAGATGTGGTAGGAACAATCGGTGCCTTTTCATCCCTCACATTGCTGATCCCTTGGTGAAAAATGGGGAAAGAGAGAAATGCGTAACTCATCAAAGGAGTCCAGTTCAGAGAGAGGGCATCCACTGATAGGGCCTTTGGGTTCTGGGCCAGGAACTCATAGATCGGTAGCCTGTTGTTGAGCTTTGTCTCAAAGAGATAGATCATGGGGACGAACCATTTGTCCCAGACGGAATCTAGTGTCTGGCGTTAAAGAATTCACTCTGTCTGATTGATTGAGTGGCCCCTTCTCAGGGAGCCGGCGGTAATGTTTGATTTATCGATGAAATGAGCCGTTGATAGAGAATGTCATATAGACCTGGCACCAATGGACGAGATCCTTGGCTCACCATGAGAGGGACGGCAAGTGCCCCTCCTCCATCCGCACCTGTCTGTTCACACAGCAAGCGACTGTCGTGTCGTTTGTGGACATCTTGACGGTTTTGTATTGGAAGAGAGTCTGGAAGGTTGTTAGGGATCAACAGACAGCAACCATTTCAAGCAGTTTTAAGTGAAGGGGGCTTCTGTCTGAGACCAGAGCCCGGGGGCATGGGATACAGCTACGTGGGCTCCCCAGTCTATGCATGTGGCGTGTATAGAGCTGGTTGGGGAGGAGGGGGGGTGGGTTCAGGACTCTCTCCAGGTTGGAAGGTAAAACTCATTCTTCAGTGGCTTCCATGAGCACGTTCCTATCAGCGTTCGTTGGTTCCAGCTTTTGGAGAGTTGACACCAACCGGGCTCTGAAGGCTCGTTAGAGTGGCCATTTTTGCCCCTGCCTGGTGAAAGGATTAGACGAGTGACTCCATGAGACCAAGGAGAGAGGAGATCTGCCTGGCTGAAACCAGGAGAGCGGCGGAGAGTCGAGTTTGAGTCAAAGTTTCTGTAGCTTGGCTGGAATTAGGAAAGTAGTCATGGAGATCGTTGAACCCATGCCCAGGACTTTGAACAACAGCCATGGAGGTGAGATCGTATATCTGGAGGTTGGTGCCACATACCAAGAGAGAGCTGAGGTGGAGGACTCTCTGAGTGTGGGTCTGGCAGAGGGGTTTGGAGTCTGCCAGGATCAGCCAATTGTCCAGATAGCAGAGAAGGCAAAAGGCTTTTGCTGATGCCACAATCGCTATTTCTCTGATTCATCATCATCATCATCATCAGGTGCCCTGCCGCATGGCCTTGGCGACCATGGACTTCTAACCATCTCTATCTCTCGCTGCCCCCAGCATCTCCCCCACCCCCTTCATCCTCAGCCACCCTGCAAGTCCGTCCAGCATTCTCTCCCTGGGTCTACCCGGTGCTCTCTTTCCCTCCAGCTTTCCCGTTGTGACCAGGTGCATTTCTCTGATTACCTAATGAAAATGAGCGGAGCCAGAGAGAGCCAAAGGGCAAGGCCCAGAATTGTTGAACTTTGTCTTTACACAACACTGCAGGAACTTTCTGCAGGAAGGGTGGACAAGGCATGAAAGTACACATCCTTCAGGTCGATGGAAGAGGCTTAGTCGCCCTTCCCATCAACTTCCAAATATTGGTAAGGGTTTCCATTTTGAAATGGATTTGTTGTCAAGTTTTGAGAGGAGACAAATCCAGGACTGGGTGCCAGCTGCCTCTGGACCTGAGGACTGTAAAAAAGTGGCCATATAAATCTGGGACAAGCTGTGGAGGGAGGACTTCCACAGCCTGCTATCGAATATGATCCACAATCTTGGAGTCCAAGACTACAGCTTGTCTGAGGGTCATCAGGTCTGCGGACGGGGGTCGGTCTTAAGAGGTTTCTTTTCTTCCTTTCCAGGGAACTTTGTACCCCTTTGTAAGACTTCCACCAGCTTTGGATTGAGTCCTAAGAATTTCCACTCTTGAACGTGCAGGGTTAATCTTTCCACTGAGCCTAGATCCTCTGATGGTGGTAGTGTATACCTTGCGAGTCATGTGCTGGTGCTTGGGTTGGCCACTTGAGGTTTTTGTTTGGGCCAATGATCAATTGGCTTGTGAAAATCCGATTTCTGTCAGTTGTTGCTCTGAAGCATCGGCTGTCTAGGAGACGGACACTGTTTCAGGGTCAGGTTGGTGCACTGATTGTTCAAAGATGGTTGTATAGCAGGCATGTACTGGGAGGACAGTACCACCTGGATAGTCCTACTTTTGTAGGTTGACCTTTACTAAAATGACATCTCTGAGGAAGTCAGTAAGGTTGTACCTGAGCTGGACTGGCTTCGGCCGAATCCACAAAGTCTTGGCAGGCCTCTCTTCTTTGGGCACTGAGACTGTCTGGAAGGGAGGATTTTCCCTTTAGGCGAGATTGCGCACCGATTGGAGAGTATGTGGCCGCTAAGAGCCCGCATAAGAAGCCAAGAAGTCAGGCTGAGAGGGCTAACCTGTTCATGTCGGCGATGGCTGTGAAAGGGACAGCTGTAGATGAAGGGAGGGGAGGTTTTTGAAAGAAGCACCAGGTCCTGGGATGACCATTCCGGAGATGTGAGGAAAGGGTGATCTTCCTAAAAGTATGTCCACATGCTGCTTTTAGTTCTTTTAGTTTGAGGAGTTGACTCATGGGGAAGGCACCAGGGTCAGAGAGAGAGAGAGAGAGAGTCAGGTTCAGATTCTGGCATGGATGAGGATTCCCGGAATATGTTACTGGTGTTTTCCATGAGCTTTGCTGGGAGTTCTGGAAATCGTAGCTTCAGGGAGCTCCACTTCCTTCTGTGGGGTTTGCTGAAAGAAAAGAAAAAGACGGAAAAGAACTCCACCTGAGTGAGCTATAACTCTGTTCTAAGATGTTGAGTTTATGTTTTTGCTTCTGGTTACGTTGTTTCAGGAAACAGAAAACAAAATCAGAAAAAAGGTAGGTCGCTTCTCGAACCTGAATGTGAAAGGAACAATTCTTTTCAAAAAATGGAAAAGATTTTGTCTTTTATCTGATGAGGGTTAACCTCGGATTCTTTCTGGTTTTTACCATAAGAGTTTTCACTTCTTTTTGACTTTGTTTCCTAATGAATTTAGTAGACAACAGAAATTGAAAAAAAAAACTCCACTTAATAAAACAGTGGAAGTGGTGTTAGCATGATACAGTGGAGGTTCACAAGGACTGGATTCGTTTCCATGGTCAGAACACATTCGTTACACTACTTGTGTGTTCTGCGT
>JAPXFY010002444.1:15000-17500 GCA_030674185.1 Monoplex corrugatus
TTCTTCCTCCTTTCCTTTGTGTCATTGTTTTTTGTTTGTTTTGTTTTTTCCCCCCATGCTGGTCAATTCATCTGTATCTGTTTGATAAAGTCTTACGTGCTTTCTCGTAGGATCGATAACTAGGCACATGCATTAAGTGCATTTTTGGCTCCAGGGAAATGAGATATGCAGAATCAATTTTAGATAATTTAGTCCCGTATTTATTATTATTATTATTAAGGGCATTTAGAGCGCCTAATCTTTCTGGAAAGCCCTAAGCGCTTACAAACTGTACAATACACATTACATCGAACATAGACACATAGGCCTAATATAATTTTCATCATACATGGCGGACCTCTGTCACTCCATCCCACAAGCACATACACACCGTTAATAATATCAAATATTAGTACCTACTCTCTGGCACACACACACATATCCTCCTCCCACCCCGAGACATATCTATAGGCGCACAGCAATAACATACACAGAAGCACGCTAGCGCGCAGACAGCATAGCTCTTTTAGGTTAATAAATTTCAGAGAGGAAAGAGATGCGTTTTCAAGCCAGATTTAAATGACTGAAGACTTGTTTTGTGCCTCAGCGGGTAGGGAAGTGAATTCCATGAGGAAGGGGCTTGAAAAGAAAAGGATCGCTCACCATATGATTTTGTTCGAAAAGTTGGGATTCGAAATAAGCGGGTATCGGCTGAGGTACGAAAATGACGAGATGGAACGTATAGTTGAAGATATTCAGACAGGTAAGAGGGAATAGAATTGTCGAAGTATCTGAAGCACTGAACAGCAATTTTATGTTGGATCCTTTTCAACACAGGTAACCAATGCAAGTCTTGGAGAAGAGGAGAGACATGCTGAAATTTGGAAGACCGAAATACTAGCCGAGCGGCATGGTTCTGTACTTTCTGAAGTTTGTCAAGGAGCTGTTTTGGGGAACCAGACAGAAGGGAATTACAATAGTCAAGACGAGAAAGAACGAAAGCACAAACTAATATTTTAGTAGCTTCGAGAGTAAGGAGATGACGGATGGAACCTATTCTACGAAGTTCAAGGTAACAGACACGACAGATGTTTGAGACATGCTGCTGAAAGTTAAGAGTGTTGTCGATGGTGACACCTAGATTCTTAACTTTTTGGGAGAGGGTGATGTCTGTCCCATTCAGTGATATGGAAGATGGAATTAAGTCACAGTTGAGAAGTTTTTTAGGAGTAATGAAAATCATTTCAGTTTTGTCTTGGTTTAGTTGTAATTTGTTGCAAGTCATCCAGTCTTTCACGTCGGAAATGCAGGCTTTAGTGGTTTGTACGATGTTGTTTACATTAGAGATGGGACCAGAATTGTAAATTTGATTGTCATCTGAGAAGCTATGATGTGATACAGAATGGCGGAGAATAATATTTGCGAGAGGCTGCGTGTACAAAACAAAGAGAACTGGACCCAGGACGGATCCTTGAGGAACGCCATATCTGAGGGCTGAGGGAGGTGAGGGCAAGCCATTTACAGATACAGTCTGTGTGCGGTCAGAGAGATATGACTGAAACCAGGAGAGAGCGGAGCCAGAAATTCCGTAGCAGTTGTGGAGGCGCCAAAGCAGTATCTCATGGTCTATAGTGTCGAAGGCAGCAGACAAATCTAAGAGAGAGAGAAGAGAAATGTCACCATCATCAAGGGATGTCAGAAGATCGTTCACAATTTTCAATAAAGCAGTTTCAGTGCTATGTCCTGATCTATATGCTGACTGATTGGGATATAATAAATGGTTTGATTCAAGATGTTCTAGAAGTTGGTGTAAAATAATTTTTTCAGTTACCTTGGAAAGAAAGGGGAGATTGGAGACAGGCCGGTAGTTTTTGAGAATATCTGGATCAAGAGAAGGTTTCTTTAGGAGAGGTTTGACAATAGCTGATTTGAATGAGCTTGGGAAGATGCCTGACACCAGTGAATGATTGATGACAGATGTAAAGAATGGGAGTAGAGTATCCAAACATTGTGTCAAAACAGAAGCCGGGAGGGGGTCTAATTCACTGGTTTTGATAGCAGAGTCCTTGATAGTTTTCTTCACAAAAGACTCAGAGACAGGCTGAAAGGATGTCAGTGGACAGCCAGAGAAGGTTGGTTCAGGCATTGAAAGAGGAGGGGTATTTTGCGAATCGAGACTATCACGAATGTCAACAAGTTTCCCATTAAAGAAGTTAGAGAATGCTAGAGGAAGGTCAGCAGGTGGAACATGAGAAGGTATAGGGCTGTTTTTAGTTTTACAGAGAAGAGTGTTAGTAATGTTGAAGAGCTGTTTAAAAGTTGTGGCAGACGTAATTTTAGCATTATAGAATGAAACCTTTGCACTATGGACAAGTTTATCAAATGCTTTCTTTGCAGACTGGAAGGATTGTTTATGCACAGTTGATTTGTGTTTGATCATCCGTCTCTCAGCACGTCTTCTCTCACGCTTGGCAGCCTGGAGCTGAGGTCCAGCGGCAGCATACCAGGGTGAAGGGGGACG
>JAPXFY010002445.1:5000-12500 GCA_030674185.1 Monoplex corrugatus
TAAGATGTGTTGTAAATATGTCCTAACTATGCCCATATATGAATATGATAATTACGTTTGTAAGACATGCTTTCTATGAGAATAAAGGAATATCATAATTATGTAGGACGTGTTTTCAATATGAGAAAAACGATATAATTCTGTCTTTAAAACGTGCTTAAAGTGAGAATAAAGTAATCTAAACCATGTTTGTAAGGCGTGTTTTTAGTCAGAAAAAAGTGACATCTTTCTAAAACATGTTTTGGTAAGAAAATAACTGTGCTTGTACGGCGAAATTTTACAATGAATAACGTGATATAATGATGTTTCTAAGACGTGAATTTAATAATAGATATAACTGTTCTTGTAAAAAACTGTTTTCAGTAAAAATAAAGTTATAATAATGCACGTTGCAGATGCTTTTAGTAAGAATAAGTATAATTATATTTGTAAGATGTGTTTTAGTAATAAGTATAACTATGATTGTAAAACGTGTTTCAGTGAGAATAGTTACATTTGTAATAACGTAAATGAATACCAATAATGTAATGTTTTCAAGACGTGTTTTTCGTTGGAACATTTTTTTTAGAAACACGTTTTACAGACAAAGTTTGCAACATAAATATTTAGTAAGATAAAATATTATGTTTGTAAGCCGTTTTTAGAATTATGTTTGTAAAATGTGTTTAAGCAAGAATAAAGTAATACAATTATGTTTGTGAAACATTTTAGAATGATAAAATAAGTATACGTTTTCATTAAGAATAATGTAATCGTGTTTGTAAAACGTATTTTAAGTAAAAAAACAATGAAGTGATATAAATTTTTAAGAATCTTTTAAAAATAAAGTACAATCTTGTTAAATAAATAAAGTACAAATAGATAAGAAAATAGTAAAATTACAGCTTTATGATTTTTATAAATAATGATAAATAAGTAATAGTACAATGACTATGCTATATGATGTTTTATAAATAATGATAAATAAGTAATAGTACAATGACTATGCTATATGATGTTTTATAAATAATGATAAATAAGTAATAGTACAATGACTATGCTATATGATGTTTTATAAATAATGATAAATAAGTAATAGTACAATGACTATGCTATATGATGTTTTATAAATAATGATAATAAGTAATAGTACAATGACTATGCTATATGATGTTTTATAAATAATGATAAACATAAAATAGTACAATGACTATGCTATATGATGTTTTATAAATAATGATAAACAGCAAATAGTACAATGACTATGCTATATGATGTTTTATAAATAATGATAAACAGCAAATAGTACAATGACTATGCTATATGATGTTTTATAAATAATGATAAACAGCAAATAGTACAATGACTATGCTATATGATGTTTTATAAATAATGATAAATAACAAATAGTACAATGACTATGCTATATGATGTTTTATAAATAATGATAAACAGCAAATAGTACAATGACTATGCTATATGATGTTTTATAAATAATGATAAATAACAAATAGTACAATGACTATGCTATATGATGTTTTATAAATAATGATAAACAGCAAATATACAATGACTATGCTATATGATGTTTTATAAATAATGATAAACAGCAAATAGTACAATGACTATGCTATATGATGTTTTATAAAAATGATAAACAGCAAATAGTACAATGACTATGCTATATGATGTTTTATAAAAATGTAATGAATAAAACATGCAAAATAGTAACAAATGACTAATGCATGCTATATGATGTTTTATAAATAATGATAAACAGCAAATAGTACAATGACTATGCTATATGATGTTTTATAAATAATGATAAATAGCAAATAGACAATGACTATGCTATATGATGTTTTATAAATAATGATAAACAGCAAATAGTACAATGACTATGCTATATGATGTTTTATAAATAATGATAAACAGCAAATAGTACAATGACTATGCTATATGATGTTTTATAAATAATGATAAACAGCAAATAGTACAATGACTATGCTATATGATGTTTTATAAATAATGATAAACAGCAAATAGTACAATGACTATGCTATATGATGTTTTATAAATAATGATAAACAGCAAATAGTACAATGACTATGCTATATGATGTTTTATAAATAATGATAAACAGCAAATAGTACAATGACTAAGCTATATGATGTTTTATAAATAATGATAAACAGCAAATAGTACAATGACTATGCTATATGATGTTTTATAAATAATGATAAACAGCAAATAGTACAATGACTATGCTATATGATGTTTTATAAATAATGATAAACAGCAAATAGTACAATGACTATGCTATATATGATTTATTATATAAATAATGATATAATGCAAATAGTACAATGACTATGCTATATGATGTTTTATAAATAATGATAAACAGCAAATAGTACAATGACTATGCTATATGATGTTTTATAAATAATGATAAACAGCAAATAGTACAATGACTATGCTATATGATGTTTTATAAATAATGATAAACAGCAAATAGCACAATGACTATGCTATATGATGTTTTATAAATAATGATAAACAGCAAATAGTACAATGACTATGCTATATGATGTTTTATAAATAATGATAAACAGCAAATAGTACAATGACTATGCTATATGATGTTTTATAAATAATGATAAACAGCAAATAGTATAATGACTATGCTATATGATGTTTTATAAATAATGATAAACAGCAAATAGACAATGACTATGCTATATGATGTTTTATAAATAATGATAAACAGCAAATAGTACAATGACTATGCTATATGATGTTTTATAAATAATGATAAACAGCAAATAGTACAATGACTATGCTATATGATGTTTTATAAATAATGATAAACAGCAAATAGTCAATGACTATGCTATATGATGTTTTATAAATAATGATAAACAGCAAATAATACAATGACTATGCTATATGATGTTTTATAAATAATGATAAACAGCAAATAGTACAATGACTATGCTATATGATGTTTTATAAATAATGATAAATACAAATAGTACAATGACTATGCTATATGATGTTTTATAAATAATGATAAATAGCAAATAGTAAATGACTATGCTATATGATGTTTTATAAATAATGATAAACAGCAAATAGTACAATGACTATGCTATATGATGTTTTATAAATAATGATAAACAGCAAATAGTACAATGACTATGCTATATGATGTTTTATAAATAATGATAAACAGCAAATAGTACAATGACTATGCTATATGATGTTTTATAAATAATGATAAACAGCAAATAGCACAATGACTATGCTATATGATGTTTTATAAATAATGATAAACAGCAAATAGCACAATGACTATGCTATATGATGTTTTATAAATAATGATAAACAGCAAATAGTATAATGACTATGCTATATGATGTTTTATAAATAATGATAAACAGCAAATAGCACAATGACTATGCTATATGATGTTTTATAAATAATGATAAACAGCAAATAGTACAATGACTATGCTATATGATGTTTTATAAATAATGATAAACAGCAAATAGTACAATGACTATGCTATATGATGTTTTATAAATAATGATAAATAGCAAATAGCACAATGACTATGCTATATGATGTTTTATAAATAATGATAAACAGCAAATAGCACAATGACTATGCTATATGATGTTTTATAAATAATGATAAACAGCAAATAGCACAATGACTATGCTATATGATGTTTTATAAATAATGATAAACAGCAAATAGCACAATGACTATGCTATATGATGTTTTATAAATACTGAAAAAAGTGCTCACCATCTCGGGCTACAAAAAGTGGGCCTGGAACAGCCCGGGAGGCAGGAAATCCAACACCGCATCCCAACAGCCAGTGAAACAACACCAGCGCAAGGGACACATCACCATCCCATACGTAGGAGGTGTGAGTGACGCTCTGTCCAGAAAGATCAGAAAATTGGGGGTGGCTGTACATTCCAAACCTTCCAACACCATACGCAGCCAGCTGGTCACCCCCAAGGACAAAACCAGCAAACTCGACAAAGCTGGCATCATATACAGAATAGACTGCCAGGACTGTAACCAACATTATGTCGGTGAAACTGAACGCCCCCCTTCAGAAGAGACTAACAGAACACAAGAGGGACTCTTCTCCAGTAGGAGCTCACCTACACGCCGAAAAACATCAATTCAGTGCGGACAATGTCAACATCCTGGACAGAGAAAATAAGTGGTTCCAGCGAGGAGTCAAGGAGGCCATCTACATCGCAGCCACCAACCCCCCGCTCAACAGGGACCGGGGCCGTTACACCCTGCCCCCGGTGTACCATTCTCTGATTCGATCTCGTGAACTGGGTTCATCCCATGTTCGCGAGATCTGAGTAGAGATTCACGCAGACAGCATTAGAGCGCTGACGAAGATGGCGAGAACGCCATCGAAAGCTACGGAACTGTGAGTAGCGATTTTTACACTGTTGGGAGACCTTGTTCTTCAAAATTGGTAGCATTATGTTTTATAAATAATGATAAACAGCAAATAGCACAATGACTATGCTATATGATGTTTTATAAATAATGATAAACAGCAAATAGCACAATGACTATGCTATATGATGTTTTATAAATAATGATAAACAGCAAATAGTACAATGACTATGCTATATGATGTTTTATAAATAATGATAAACAGCAAATAGTACAATGACTATGCTATATGATGTTTTATAAATAATGATAAAAAGCAAATAGTACAATGACTATGCTATGTGATGTTTTATAAATAATGATAAACAGCAAATAGTACAATGACTATGCTATGTGATGTTTTATAAATAATGATAAACAGCAAATAGTACAATGACTATGCTATGTGATGTTTTATAAATAATGATAAACAGCAAATAGTACAATGACTATGCTATGTGATGTTTTATAAATAATGATAAACAGCAAATAGTACAATGACTATGTTATATGATGTTTTATAAATAATGATAAACAGCAAATAGTACAATGACTATGCTATATGATGTTTTTATAAATAATGATAAACAGCAAATAATACAATGACTATGCTATATGATGTTTTATAAATAATGATAAACAGCAAATAGCACAATGACTATGCTATATGATGTTTTATAAATAATGATAAACAGCAAATAGCACAATGACTATGCTATATGATGTTTTATAAATAATGATAAACAGCAAATAGTACAATGACTATGCTATATGATGTTTTATAAATAATGATAAACAGCAAATAGTACAATGACTATGCTATATGATGTTTTATAAATAATGATAAACAGCAAATAGTACAATGACTATGCCATATGATGTTTTATAAATAATGATAAACAGCAAATAGTACAATGACTATGCTATATGATGTTTTATAAATAATGATAAACAGCAAATAGTACAATGACTATGCTATATGATGTTTTATAAATAATGATAAACAGCAAATAGTACAATGACTATGCTATATGATGTTTTTATAAATAATGATAAATAACAAATAGTACAATGACTATGCTATATGATGTTTTATAAATAATGATAAATAACAAATAGTACAATGACTATGCATATGATGTTTTATAAATAATGATAAACAGCAAATAGTACAATGACTATGCTATATGATGTTTTATAAATAATGATAAACAGCAAATAGTACAATGACTATGCTATATGATGTTTTATAAATAATGATAAACAGCAAATAGTATAATGACTATGCTATATGATGTTTTATAAATAATGATAAACAGCAAATAGTACAATGACTATGCTATATGATGTTTTATAAATAATGATAAACAGCAAATAGTATAATGACTATGCTATATGATGTTTTATAAATAATGATAAACAGCAAATAGTACAATGACTATGCTATATGATGTTTTATAAATAATGATAAATAGCAAATAGCACAATGACTATGCTATATGATGTTTTATAAATAATGATAAACAGCAAATAGTACAATGACTATGCTATATGATGTTTTATAAATAATGATAAACAGCAAATAGTACAATGACTATGCTATATGATGTTTTATAAATAATGATAAACAGCAAATAGTACAATGACTATGCTATGTGATGTTTTATAAATAATGATAAACAGCAAATAGTACAATGACTATGCTATGTGATGTTTTATAAATAATGATAAACAGCAAATAGTACAATGACTATGCTATGTGATGTTTTATAAATAATGATAAACAGCAAATAGTACAATGACTATGCTATGTGATGTTTTATAAATAATGATAAACAGCAAATAGTACAATGACTATGCTATATGATGTTTTATAAATAATGATAAACAGCAAATAGTACAATGACTATGCTATATGATGTTTTATAATAATGATAAATAACAAATAGTACAATGACTATGCTATATGATGTTTTATAAATAATGATAAACAGCAAATAGTACAATGACTATGCTATATTATGTTTTATAAATAATGATAAACAGCAAATAGTATAATGACTATGCTATATGATGTTTTATAAATAATGATAAACAGCAAATAGTACAATGACTATGCTATATGATGTTTTATAAATAATGATAAACAGCAAATAGTATAATGACTATGCTATATGATGTTTTATAAATAATGATAAACAGCAAATAGTACAATGACTATGCTATATGATGTTTTATAAATAATGATAAATAGCAAATAGCACAATGACTATGCTATATGATGTTTTATAAATAATGATAAACAGCAAATAGCACAATGACTATGCTATATGATGTTTTATAAATAATGATAAACAGCAAATAGTACAATGACTATGCTATATGATGTTTTATAAATAATGATAAACAGCAAATAATACAATGACTATGCTATATGATGTTTTATAAATAATGATAAACAGCAAATAGTACAATGACTATGCTATATGATGTTTTATAAATAATGATAAACAGCAAATAGTACAATGACTATGCTATATGATGTTTTATAAATAATGATAAACAGCAAATAATACAATGACTATGCTATATGATGTTTTATAAATAATGATAAACAGCAAATAGTACAATGACTATGCTATATGATGTTTTATAAATAATGATAAACAGCAAATAGCACAATGACTATGCTATATGATGTTTTATAAATAATGATAAACAGCAAATAGCACAATGACTATGCTATATGATGTTTTATAAATAATGATAAATAGCAAATAGCACAATGACTATGCTATATGATGTTTTATAAATAATGATAAATAGCAAATAGCACAATGACTATGCTATATGATGTTTTATAAATAATGATAAATAACAAATAGTATAATGACTATGCTATATGATGTTTTATAAATAATGATAAATAACAAATAGTACAATGACTATGCTATATGATGTTTTATAAATAATGATAAATAACAAATAGTACAATGACTATGCTATATGATGTTTTATAAATAATGATAAATAACAAATAGCACA
>JAPXFY010002446.1:5000-7500 GCA_030674185.1 Monoplex corrugatus
GACATCCTTTTAGCTCTTGACTCTGGAAACGTCTCTCTACTAACTTTACTGGACCTCTCAGCTGCTTTTGATACAATAGACCATACCATTTTGCTTAACAGACTCCAATACAGTTACGGCATTTCTCACACTGCTCTTTCCTGGTTCCGTTCATACCTCACAGAAAGAACACAATCAGTCTTTGTCAATAACCTCAACTCTACATCTGAAGAACTATTGTACGGGGTCCCACAGGGATCTGTGTTGGGCCCCGTGCTCTTTGTCCTCTATACACAGCCACTTGCCGGCCTGATACAGTCTCACTCTCCTGAGCATCAATCATTTGCAGATGACACTCAACTTGAACTCTCTACTCCTCCCAAGAACATAAACTCAGCCATTTCCTCTCTCGAACTTTGTATCACCGACATACGAATCTGGATGCTCGAAAACAAGCTAAAACTAAATGATGAGAAAACTGAAGCTGTCCTCTGTTCTTCCTCTTTTAAGTCTCTGCCGTCTACCACTCCTACATCTCTTACCGTTGGATCAACAGATATTCCCTTTTCCTCTACCGCACGAAATCTTGGCTTCCACTTCAGCAAAGACATGAGTATCTCAACACATGTACAGACAGTCTGCCGCAAAGCATACATTGACCTTAGACGCATTAGTTATATTCGCCACTTACTTTCAGAAGACGCTACCAAAACATTTCTTTCTGCCTTTGTTCTCTCCAAATTAGACTACTGTAACTCCCTCTTTTCTGGCTGTCCTCAAAATCAATTAGACAAACTTCAAAAAGTACAAAACTCTGCCGCTAAATTTGTTTCTCGTTCCCGCAAGCATGATCATGTCACACCTATTCTCAAATCCCTTCACTGGTTGCCTGTTCAAGCTCGCATTGACTATAAGCTCGCCTCACTATGCCACTCTTTTTTCCCTCTGATCTCTCTCCTCACTAACTGGCTGATCTTCTCTCTGTGTACACTCCTTCTAGAAATCTCCGCTCCATTGCTGATACCAGATTGCTCCGTGTTTCACGCGTGCACACAAAAACATTTGGACATCGCTCTTTCTCCTTCGCAGCACCCACTATCTGGAACTCTCTTCCCTTTGAAATCCGACACCTAAAATCGACTTCTTCTTTCAAAACAGCTCTAAAAACTCACCTCTTTCAAAAATATTATCAGTAAGTTCAACCTCATTTCCCCCCAGCCTAATAGTAGAAAAGGTGTGTTAGTGTGTGTGTATGTTATAGTAGGTAGGTGGGGGGTGGGGGTGGGTGATTATAGAGCCCAATGTGCCTCACAGTACTTTGGGGTATAGCCGTGGGGGTTGTGTGGTGCATTTGGATTTGCGTGAGAATCCGTGTATGATTGTAGCGTATGTAGTATTTTTATGGATTTATTCTATTACTTTGTATTGTGTATTTAGTGTATGTACGTGAGGTCCGAGAGATTGAAATATTGTGAGTGAATGATTGTAAAGCATCATAAGCTCCGCCGTAGGCAGAGATGTGCGCTTATAAATGGTCTCTTATTATTATTATTATTATTATTATTATTATTATTATTATTATTATTATTAAAATCTAACAGAATGAACATGCATAGCATTTCAGCAAAAAGACCACACACCACAGTCCAACAGTAAGAAGTACATCAGATCGTTTAGTGATGGGATACTCAAATGTTCAAAATACAAGTATACAATTTTAGAAAAAAAGTTGAAAAGTTTGCTAATATCAGTGGATCTTTTTTCCCTTCAAAATGTAACGTTTCGCAATGAAAATGTTGATTTAGCTGACAGATATTTCTGTGGAATAAACTTTAAGCGGTTATCGTGGGATTTTTGACAATCGAAAGATAGAGTGAAATTTGTCACCTTAGGCAATATGGACACAAATCTTACAAATTCTTTTTTTTTCTATATAGTCGTTTGTATCTAAACACATAGAGACACAGACACACACACACACGTACAAACACACACACACACACACACACACACACACACGGACACACACACGGACACAGACATACAGACACTCGCATACACACACACAAACACACACACACACACACACACACGGACACGCACACACAAACACACACGCGCGCGCACACACACACATACACACACACACACACACGGACACACACACACATGGACACACACAGACACACAGATATACAGACACACGTACACACACAGAGACACACACACACACAGACATACAGACACACTTACAAACACACACACACACACACACACACACACGTGGACACACACACACAGACACAGACACACACACACATGGACACACACAGACACACAGATATACATACACACGTGCACACACAGAGACACACACACACACAGACATACAGACACACTTACACACACACACACAACACACACACACACACACACACACACACACACACATTCAATTACATTAAATCTTTTTTAGCTAATAGAACAATTCAGGCAAGAGTGGGAGCTAGAGACGACGCCT
>JAPXFY010002446.1:15000-22500 GCA_030674185.1 Monoplex corrugatus
ATGAAACATACACCACGTTACAGGACAAGGATGAAACATACACCACGTTACAGGACAAGGGTGAAACACACCACGTTACAGGACAAGAATGAAATACACCACGTTACAGGACAAGAATGAAACACACCACGTTACAGGACGAGGATGAAACACACCACGTTACAGGACAAGGGTGAAACATACACCACGTTACAGGACAAGGATGAAACATACACAACGTTACAGGGACAAGGATAAAACACACACCACGTTACAGGACAAGGGTGAAACATACACCACGTTACAGGACAAGGATGAAACAAACAATGCTACAGGACAAGGATGAAACAAACCACGTTACAGGACAAGGATGAAACAAACAATGCTACAGGACAAGGATGAAACAAACCACGTTACAGGACAAGGATGAAACATACACCACGTTACAGGACAAGGATGAAACATACACCACGTTACAGGACAAGGGTGAAACATACACCACGTTACAGGACAAGAATGAAACATACACAACGTTACAGGGACAAGGATAAAACAAACACCACGTTACAGGACAAGGATGAAACAAACCACGTTACAGGACAAGGATGAAACATACACCACGTTACAGGACAAGGATGAAACATACACCACGTTACAGGACAAGGATGAAACATACACCACGTTACAGGACAAGGATGAAACAAACCACGTTACAGGACAAGGGTGAAACATACACCACGTTACAGGACAAGGATGAAACGTACACCACGTTACAGGGACAAGGGTGAAACATACACCACGTTACAGGGACAAGGGTGAAACATACACCACGTTACAGGGACAAGGGTGAAACATACACCACATTACAGGACAAGGATGAAACATACACCACGTTACAGGGACAAGGGTGAAACATACACCACGTTACAGGACAAGGATGAAACATACACCACGTTACAAGGACAAGGATGAAACATACACCACGTTACAGGACAAGGATGAAACATACACCACGTTACAGGGCAAGGATGAAACATACACCACGTTACAGGACATGGATGAAACATACACCACGTTACAAGGACAAGGATGAAACATACACCACGTTACTGGGCAAGGATGAAACATCCACCACGTTACAGGACAAAGGTGAAACACACCACGTTACAGGACAAAGGTGAAACACACCACGTTACAGGACAAGGATGAAGCATACACCACGTTACAGAACAAGGATGAAACATACACCACGTTACAGAACAAGGATGAAACATACACCACTTTACAGGGACAAGGATGAAACATACACCACTTTACAGGGACAAGGATGAAACACACACCACTTTACAGAACAAGGATAAAACATACACCACTTTACAGGGACAAGGATGAAACATACACCACGTTACAGGACAAGGATGAAACACACACCACGTTACAGGGACAAGGATGAAACATACACCACGTTACAAAGACAAGGATGAAACACACCACGTTACAGGACAAAGGTGAAACACACCACGTTACAGGACAAGGATGAAACACACACCACGTTACAGGACAAGGATGAAACATACATCACGTTACAGGACAAGGATGAAACATACACCACGTTACAGGACAAGGATGAAACACACACACCACGTTACAGGACAAGGATGAAACACACCACGTTACAGGACAAGGATTAAACACACACCACGTTACAAGGACAAGGATGAAACACACCACGTTACAGGACAAGGATGAAACACACACCACGTTACAGGGACAAGGATGAAACATACACCACGTTACAAGGACAAGGATGAAACACACCACGTTACAAGGACAAGAATGAAACACACCACGTTACAGGACAAGGATGAAACATACACCACGTTACAGGACAAGGATGAAACATACACCACGTTACAGGACAAGGATGAAACATACACCACTTTACAGGGACAAGGAAGAAACATACACCACGTTACAGGACAAGGATGAAACACACACCACGTTACAGGACAAGGATGAAAACACACCACGTTAAAAGGACAAGGATGAAACACACACCACTTTACAGGGACAAGGATGAAACATACACCACGTTACAAGGACAAGGATGAAACACACACCACTTTACAGGGACAAGGATGAAACATACACAAACTTTACAGGGACAAGGATGAAACATACACCACGTTACAAGGACAAGGATGAAACACACACCACTTTACAGGGACAAGGATGAAACATACACCACGTTACAAGGACAAGGATGAAACACACCACGTTACAGGACAATGATGAAACACACCACGTTACAGGACAAGGATGAAACACACCACGTTACAGACAAGGATGAAACATACACCACGTTACAGGACAATGATGAAACACACCACGTTACAGGACAAGGATGAAACATACACCACGTTACAGGACAAGGATGAAACATACACCACGTTACAGGACAAGGATGAAACACACCACGTTACAGGATAAGGATGAAACACACCACGTTACAGGGACAAGGATGAAACACACCACATTACAGGACAAAGATGAAACACACCACGTTACAAGGACAACGATGAAACACACCACGTTACAGGACAAGGATGAAACACACCTCGTTACAGGACAAGGATTAAACACGCCACGTTACAAGGACAACGACAGAGTGACAGACAGACAGACAGACAGACAGACAGACAGACAGACAGACAAAGACATAGAATCAAATGAATGCTGTAACAACCTGAGGTCTTTGTGGAGACATACGACCCATTTCTGTCCACTGTCCGTCTCTCACACGGTACCCGGAATTCACCACAGCTGTGTACACATACACATACACATATTATGGGAAAGCACAATTCATTTAATGTCTTAAAAGGATTTTTTTCTATTTTTAATTTCATTTAAAAAATTTTCAGGGTCATCGGACATTGGGGAGATTTCTTTCGTGCTCAGTTTTTGTTGTTGTGGTGGTGGTGGTGGTGGTGTGGTGGTGGTGGTAGTGGTAGTGGTGATGGTGGTGTTTTTTTGTTTTTGTTTTTTTTTGTTTGTTGTTATTTTGGGGGGGGGGGACGATCTCATTTTCTACGCCTATCTTAATGGCCACAGAAGCTGGTATAGTTTTAAACAATGCGATGATGATGATGATGATGATGATGATGATGATGATGATGATGATGATGATGATGATGATGATGATGATGATGGCGATGATGCTATGGAGTTCCATCTAAGATTGAAACTGCTTGACAAGGCTGTACTCTACGCCTACTATCATAACGTATCCTGTCGTCAACCAGGCCCGAGAGATACAAGCACCTGCAGCGTTGGTCAGAAGATTTGAGCAACATCCTCAATGACGCATCCGCGAAGTGGATGAGACTCTACTGTGTGGTCCTAGTCTCCCCAATGAGCCCGTAGCACGCTCAACTCTGTGTATCTGCTGGCTGGAGCCAAAAAATCCCATAACGATTTTTAAAGGCACCGATGGCGATTCGAACCTACAACCTTCCAGTCCGTAGTCCGTTGCGCTAACCACTACACCACAGAAACTGGTTTTAAAATGGCATTTTTACCCCAATATTCTACACTGCCTCATTGACTTTGATCCCAGGCCGCTCACTCTGGCTCTTCAACGCACTGCTAACCCCCGGGATTGTTACGTTGGAATCCCTGTGCCATGACGCCCATCGCAGCCAGCGATGTCTAGCCACCCTTTGGGGCTACCCACCGGCGGAGGCCACGCTGCTGCTGAGTCATTTCAGTGTTCACCAGTACCTGTTGTGATCCAGCTTAACCCTTTGACCACCACACCTTATCCACCAACTGCGAAAATTTAATCCTTCGATTCCCTCATCCTATCCACTAACTGCAAAACATTAACCCTTCGACTCCCTCACCCTATCCACCAGCTTCCTGTAGTGTATACACACATACCCTTACACACATGCACATACACATACATATCGTGTGTATAATTATGTATGTGTATGTACGTGTGTATGTAAGTGTATGTATGTATACATATGTATATATGTACAGAGGTCAGGTCGGATAGATATATCCGCTACTGGTAACCTGGAACCCAGTACTACCTGTCACAGGGTCGAATTGCTGGCGATTAAACCAGCAACCCCACCAGTCCTCTCAGGAGGATGGTGAGGAGGGTGGCTAGAAACCCTGGTGGAAATAAATTCATCCATCAAAGGGCGCCAGCTCTGGAGAGCTACCCGCGACCATCTAGCTAAGGGAGTAAACCCTGACAGCAAATCCGGTGTGGGGCCCCTAAGGCGGTTGGATGGCAAACTTTGTCACTTTCCGGCAGCTCCTGCGGCCGCGTTGGCACCAAAACGTAACAGCCCTGCTGTTCCTTTGGATCTGTCAGCGAGGTGGAGAGGGGGGACAAGTTGCATGGGCAACAGCCTGTCTTCCATATTACACTGCCCAGGCTTACATCCGTCCATTCATCCACAAACACTCTGCACCTACGACCTGGAGAGGACACTCCAGCCTCGCTACTAACACTAGTGTTGGCACAACACGGGAAGCAACAGATACCGGTGATAAGTCATTGCTCAACTGGCGTAGAGCTGACGCCAGGGGTTGTTTTGACGGTGGGAGAGACCTTCGTGTCTTACTGGACAGCTACCGCCCGCCTAAGCTGGGCAGCCCCCAGCCAGTTAGGTGCTGCCCCCGCCACGACCTGCCTTCTTCATTGGGTGCATGAAGATTAGGAGAAAATCTGACAAGCAGGTCGTTAATTACCGCACCAAACAAAAAGAAAAATTCATATTCAAGAAACGGATCAGGAAAAGGATCAGCAGTGAAACTGGGCTGTTGGAATGTCCGAACAATGATGCCTGGGCTCTCCCAAGATCTGCAAGACATCAGCGACGCCAGAAAAACCGCCGTCATAAACAGCGAACTAAAGAGGCTCAATGTGGACATTGCCACTCTGCAGGAACACGGCTGGCTGACTCAGGAACACTAAAGGAAAGGGACTACACCTTCTTCTGGCAAGGAAAGGTTCTGATGCCCCAAGAGAGCACGGAGTAGGCTTTGCAGTAAGGAATAGCCTGCTGAACATGATTGAACCAGCAGACTCGGTTCAGAACGACTCTTGACTCTCCGCCTCAACACCACCGAAGGCTATGTCACTCTCATCAGCGTTTATGCCCCAACTCTATCCGCCTCTCCAGACACCAAGGATGAGTTCTACGAAAATCTTGCATCAACCATAAGGAACATCCCCAGGACAGAACAACTTGTTCTCCTGGGCGACTTCAACGCCAGAGTGGGTGCAGACAATGACTCATGGCCCTTCTGCCTCGGTTCCTTTGGAGTGGGGAAAATGAATGAGAATGGACACCGACTGCTTGAGTTTTGCGCCTGCCATGAACTGTGCATCGCCAACTCCTTCTTCAATACGAAGCCTCAGCACAAAGTCTCCTGGAGGCATCCCCGCTCAAAACATTGGCACCAACTGGATTTGATCCTAGTAAGACGTGCCGCTATCAAAAACGTTCTCCACACTCGCTCTTATCACAGCGCAGACTGCGACACAGACCACTCTCTGGTATGTTGCAAGATCAGGCTACAACCAAAAAAGTTCCACTGCTCAAAGAAACAAGGGAACCCTCACATTGACGTCAGCAAGATGTCTCAGCCAGATCTTGTAGAACAGTTCGCAGAGGCCTTTCAGAGAGAATACGATGCATTGCAGCCCAGAGACTCTGCCACTGAGAGATGGGAAACGCTACGAGACACCATGCACCGCATTGCTATGGCCACCTTTGGGAAGAAAACTGTGAAGTCCCACGACTGGTTTGAGGCCAAATCATCATAGATGACTCCCACTGTTGAGGCCAAGCGTGCCGCACTCACCAAGTATAAGCGGTCACCCAGTGAGAAGAACCTGCAAATCCTCAAGGCTGCCAGAAGTAAGGTTCAGCTTAACGCCAGGCGCTGCGCAAACGAGTACTGGACAGAGCTCAGCGAAGAGATACAGAGTGCTGCTGAAAGAGGCAACATCCGAGGAATGTATGATGGCATCAAGAAGGCACTGGGACCAACACAGAGCAAGATCGCCCCCCTCAAATCCTCCACTGGGGAATTAATCAGCAATCCTAGCCAACAGATGGAAAGATGGGCGGAACACTACTCCGACCTCTACTCCACACAGAACATGGTGTCCCCCTTAGCCCTCGATGCCATCAAGTGCATGCCGGTAATGGAAGCTCTTGACGCAGAGCCAACTGCGGACGAACTCAGCAAGGCCATTGATAGCCTGGCATCAGGGAAGGCACCTGGCATCGACGGAATTCCCCCAGACCTCATCAAGCACTGCAAGACTTCTCTTCTGCACCCTTTGCACGCAGTTCTCTGTCAGTGTTGGAATGAGGGACTGTACCACAGGACATGAGGGACGTCAAGATCGTCACCCTGTACAAAAACAAGGGCGAAAGGAGCGACTGCAACAACTACAGAGGTATCTCGCTCCTCAGCATTGTTGGCAAAGTCTATGCTCGGGTCCTCCTAATCCGCCTGCAGAAACTGGCTGAACGCGTCTACCCGGAATCAAAGTGTGGTTTTCGAGCAGAGAGATCCACGGTAGACATGGTCTTCTCCCTTCGCCAAATCCAGGAGAAGTGCAGAGAGCAGCGGATGCCCCTGTATGTGGCATTCATTGACCTCACCAAGGCCTTTGACCTAGTCAGCAGAGATGGCCTTTTCAGGGCTCTCCGAAAATCGCTGCCTCCCCCCCCCCCCAAACTGCACAGCTTAATTGAGTCCTTCCACTCAAACATGAAAGGGATGGTGCAGTTCAACGGAAACCTCTCCAAGCCCTTCGACGTACGCAGCGTGTGAAACAAGGCTGCGTCCTGGCCCCAACCCTCTTTGGAATCTTCTTCGCTCTCCTCCTGAGGCATGCGTTCAACACAGCGCAAGAAGGGATCCACCTGCGGACAGATCAGATGGCAGGCTCTTCAACCTCGCCCACCTCAGAGCAAGGACAAAGGTCCGTGAAGCCCTCGTCAGAGACATGCTATTTGCTGACGATGCCGCAGTTGTGACCCATACTCAGCAGGACTTGCAGTCACTGATGGTCCGCTTCTCCCAGGCCTGCAAAGATTTTGGTCTGACCATCAGTCTTAAGAAGACAAACGTCCTGGGCCAAGACACGCCATCTCCACCAGCCATTACCATTGATGACTACGAGCTTGAAGCCATCCATCAATTCACATATCTTGGGTCCACCATCACCGATAACCTCTCCCTTGACACAGAGGTCGACAAGAGGATCGGGAAGGCAGCCACAACACTAGCCCGCCTCACACAAAGGGTGTGGACAAATCCCAAGCTGACCACAAAGACAAAGATGGCTGTATACAACGCCTGTGTCCTCAGCACCTTGCTGTATGGCAGCGAGGCGTGGACCACGCATACTCATCAGGAGAAAAGGCTCAATACCTTCCACCTGAGAAGCCTACGGCGCATACTTGGCATTTCCTGGCA
>JAPXFY010000244.1:0-2500 GCA_030674185.1 Monoplex corrugatus
GTACACTACAGTACACTACAGTACACTACAGTACACTACACTACACTACACTACGCTACACTACACTGCACGACACTGCACGACACTACACTACACTGCACAACACTGCACTATACTACACAGCACTAAGCTACGCTACACTACACTACACGACACTACACGACACGACATGACACGACACGACACGACACTACACTACACGACACGACACTACACTACACTACACTACACTACACAACACTACACTACACTACACTACACTACATGACATGACACTATACTACACTACACTACACCACACTACACTACACTATATAACACTACACTACACTACACTACATACCACTACACTACACTACACTACTATACACTACACTACACTACACTACACTACTATACACTACACTGCATCACACTGCGCTGCGCTGTGTTACACTGCACTTCACTGCACTGCATCGTACTGCATTGCACTACACCACACCACACTACACTACACTGCACTATATTACACTCCACTAGACTTCACTCCACTACAGTATACTACACTACACTACACTACACTCCACTCCACTACACTACACTACACTATACTACACTACACTACACCACAGTACACTACAGTACACTGCACTATATTACACTCCACTAGACTTCACTGGGGTGTAGGGGGCTCTGGATAGAGGTAGTACCTTTGATGTCTGGCTGCTGCACTCTACCTGGTAGGGTGGACGGGCATCACTGGTCCTCGTTCATCCTCTAAATCTCTCACGTGCTGGCTCCAAGCGCCACACCCCGGGACCTCGCCTCAGCAGGCGTGCCAAACCATGTGAGGGGGTGATGTTAACACTGCATCACTGGGCGAATAACCTCCACGATGCAGGTTACCGGCCAAGGCGGACGAAGTTCCGCAAGGAACTCAACGGCTATGTGTTCAAGACCAAGGCGAACCACCTAGATGGAGGACGTCGGCTGTGGTCTGGCATGGAGAGGGATGGGCTCCGCCATGCGACATTGCCCAAGACACACTAAATGAAGATTACAACCGCAACTCAATCCATACCGGCCCGGTCGTCGCCCGGAACAAGGACCGCGCCTTCCGTCGCTGGCCATCAGGGCGGAGGTGAAAAGTATGTGACTGATGGACCAAAATCCCTACGTACAAGAAAAAATGTTACTATCGGCACCTAGAATGTGAGATCTCTGAGAGCAGCAGAAAAAGTTGCAGAACTAACGTATGAAATGAAGAGATACCAATGGAACGTCCTTGGGCTCTGTGAGGTACGATGGAAAAACCTCGGAGAAACGTCTACCCCAGAAGGCCACAAACTCTACTTCAGTGGCAGTGAAGACAAACATGAACATGGAGTTGGATTCCTCATTCACAAAGACACTGTGAATGCCATCATGGGATGCCAACCAGTCTCTAGCAGACTCATTACTATTCGGCTTAAGGCTTCACCTTTTAACATCACCGTCATCCAAGCTTATGCCCCAACAACTGACTATGATGAAGAGGCTGTCGAAGATTTCTATGATCAACTGCAGGAAATCGTAGATCAGACGCCAAAGAAAGACATCATTATAGTGCAGGGCGACTGGAATGCGAAGATTGGAGAGGATGAACACAATAACTGGAAAGGGATATGTGGCCAATACTGCAACCCTGAGACCAACGAAAGAGGTTTAAGGCTCCTAGAATTCGCCAGTTACAACGACCTGAGGGTGGTGAACACGTTCGGTCCACACAAACCATCTAGACGCTGGACATGGCACAGCCCAGGAGAAAAATACCACAGTCAGATCGACTACATCATGGTTCAAAGACGATTCCAGTCAAGTGTTAACATCGCAAAGACCAGGAGCTTTCCAGGAGCCGACATTGGAAGCGATCATGAGCTTGTAATGATGACCTTCAAACTCCGCCTCCAGAGGATGAAGAAACAGGGCAACATAAGAATTAAGTGCAATCTTGAGAAGCTCAAAGACCCCAACATAGTTGAAAACTTCCAAGCAACGATAGGAGGGAAGTTTGCTCCTCTCCTCGTCCTTGACAATATGGACACCGAAGTAGACACTCTGATCAACAACTTCAACACTGCCGTGACCGAAGCAGCCAACGACATCCTTGGAAAACACCGACCAACAAAGATGCCCTGGGTCACGGAAGAAGTACTAAAGCTGAGCGACAAACGCAGAGAACTAAAGCAAAAGAAGAGTACGGATGAAGGTGCTAAACTATACAGAAAAGCCAACCAACAAGTTAAAGAAGGCATGAGGAAAGCAAAGGAAACATGGATTGAAGAACAATGCCAAGATATCGAAGCAAACCTGCAGAAAAATAACAGCAAAAAAGCCTACCAGCTTGTGAAAGGACTAGCAAGCTCAAAACAAGGCAGAACCACTACCATACAGAACAAAGCAGGGAAATGTCTCACAGAAGATCAAGAGATTCTGCAGAGGTGGACAGAGTACTGCTCCGAATTATACACACACACAACAA
>JAPXFY010000244.1:7500-12500 GCA_030674185.1 Monoplex corrugatus
GTCGAAGATTTCTATGATCAACTGCAGGAAATCGTAGATCAGACGCCAAAGAAAGACATCATTATAGTGCAGGGCGACTGGAATGCGAAGTTTGGAGAGGATGAACACAATAACTGGAAAGGGATATGTGGCCAATACTGCAACCCTGAGACCAACGAAAGAGGTTTGAGGCTCCTAGAATTCACCAGTTACAATGACCTGAAGGTGGTGAACACGTTCGGTCCACACAAACCATCTAGACGCTGGACATGGCACAGCCCAGGAGAAAAATACCACAGTCAGATCGACTACATCATGGTTAAAAGACACTTCCAGTCAAGTGTTAACATCGCAAAGACCAGGAGCTTTCCAGGAGCCGACATTGGAAGCGATCATGAGCTTGTAATGATGACCTTCAAACTCCGCCTCCAGACGATGAAGAAACAGGGCAACATAAGAATTAAGTTCAATCTTGAGAAGCTCAAAGACCCCAACATAGTTAAAAACTTCCAAGCAACGATAGGAGGGAAGTTTGCCCCTCTCCTCGTCCTTGACAATGGGGACACAACTTCAACACTGCCGTGACCGAAGCAGCCAACGACATCCTTGGAAAACACCGACCAACAAAGATGCCCTGGGTCACGGAAGAAGTACTAAAGCTGAGCAACAAACGCAGAGAACTAAATCAAAAGAAGAGTACGGATGAAGGAGCTAAAGTATACAGAAAAGCCAACCAACAAGTTAAAGAAGGCATGAGGAAAGCAAAGGAAACATGGATTGAAGAACAATGCCAAGATATCGAAGCAAACCTGCAGAAAAATAACAACAAGAAAGCCTACCAGCTTGTGAAAGGACTAACAAGCTCAAAACAAGACAGAACCACTATCATACAGAACAAAGCAGGGAAATGTCTCACAGAAGATCAAGAGATTCTGCAGAGGTGGACAGAGTACTGCTCCGAATTATACACACACACAACAACAGGAGATCCCAAGGTGCTAGACGTTCCTCCACCAACCAACAACGACAGCTACCCCATCGTGCGAGAAGAAGTTGAAGCTGCAGTAAAATCATTGAAGAAAGGCAAGTCGGCAGGAGTGGACAACATTCCCTCAGAACTGGTCAGGGCAGGAGGAGAGGCCATGATAGATATGTTACTCATCATCTGCAATAAGACCTGGTGGACAGGTGAGTGGCCAACACGTTGGACCCAGTCCCTGATCATCACTCTCCCGAAGAAAGGCAACCTACAACTGTGCCAAAACTACCGTACCATCAGCCTGATCAGCCATCCAAGTAAGGTCATGCTAAAAATCCTTCTGAGTAGACTGAAACCATAAGCTGAGGAGATAATAAAAGAAGAGCAGGCAGGTTTCAGACCAGGAAGAAGTACCACAGAGCAAATTTTCAACCTCAGATTGCTCTGTGAGAAATACCTGCAACACCAGCAAGGCCTTTACCACGTCTTCGTGGACTTCAAGAAGGCATTCGACAGAATTTGGCACGCAGCCTTGTGGGCAACCATGAGGCTGTACAACATCAATGCCAACGTGATCAGAATCATAGAATGACTCTACGAAAGGGCGACCAGTGCAGTCTACCATGACAACAACATAGGCGAATGGTTCCGAACCACAGTTGGAGTACGCTAAGGATGCCTGCTCTCCCCCACTCTCTTTAACACCTTCTTAGAGAGAATAATGGCTGACGCACTTGAAGACCACGAGGGAACAGTCAGCATCGGAGGTAGAACAAACACAAAATTGCGTTTTGCCGACGACATTGACGGACAAGCTGGGCAAGAGCAAGAGCTAGTCAGCTTGATAAAACATCTTGATGAGGCCTCCACAGCATATGGCATGCAGATCAGTGCAGAGAAAACCCAGTTGATGACAAATAATACCAATGGCATCAGCACTGACATTACCATAGACAACAAGAAACTTGAGACCGTCCATAGATTTAAGTATCTGGGAGCTATAGTATCAGATGAAGGATCAAAGCCCAAAGTACTTTCCAGGATTGCCCAGACCACAGCTGCAATGACCAAGCTAAAAGTCATCTGGAACAACAAGAATATCGCAATCGGCTCCAAGATCAGACTGATGCGTTCCCTGTTCATGTCAATATTTTTGTATGTATGCGAAACATGGATCATAACAGCAGACATTGAAAGAAGGATACAGGCAATGGAGATGAGATGCTTCCGCAAACTCCTTGGTATCTTGTACAAAGATCATATAACCAATAAGGAAGTGAAAACCCGAATCGAAAACGCCATCGGGCCGTATGAAGACCTGACCTCAGTGAAAAGATGCAAACTGAGTTGGTACGGGCACGTCACACGATCATCTGGATTGGCCAAGACCGTCTTGCAGGGAACAGTTCAGGGAGGGAGACGAAGAGGCAGACAGAGAAAAAGATGGGAAGACAATATCAGAGAGTGGACTGGCCTTGAATGGAATATCATTTTGCGGAAAGCTGAGGACCGTGAGGAGTGGAGGAAGTTGGTTGCAAAATCTTCAGTGGTGCCCCAACGGTCAACCAGACTACGGGACTGATGATGATGATGAGATATGTGCGAGTGTGAGTGTGTGCATGTGTGTGCTTGTGTGATGGTCTTTGATTTAATGTCTATTCACTAAAGAAAAAAAAAACTTGCAAAAGGTTAATCTTCAGGAAAAAGAAATGAACCAGAAAAACAAAACAAGAAAGAAAAATTCTCAAATGACATTATCATAATTAACGATTGAAACAGTAAAATTAGCTAACCATAACACTGAACATGAGAAGTAATGGCGCGTTAAGATATTTCGCTATCAGACTTTTTGACAGACAAACAAAAAATTCATATGTTAAGGATGGTGAGGCAAATATGTCAGAAACTGTCTTCGTTGATAACGTAGGTATATGTCGTTTTTACCCGAACGCATGAAAGAATATGACTATGTGTTATCTTCTTTCCACACAGGCACACTACATTCCTGGTGTATTTTGTTTTGAATGCATCAAGGTTCCACCTATACATAAGGGATTGTATACTTCTGCTGGCAGGGAACCGCTTAGGTGTTTTGCTAATTTCAAAATTCATGTAACATTTTTCATACTTTTTCTGTTTATCTTGAAACTGCTTCCATACGTAGGCGTCCACTAAGGTATAACATTCATGCAATGAGAGGGAAAGTTGTATATGATTTGAATCTGGTGAGCTCTTTGCCCCCAGTTTGGCAGCCCTATCAACCATATCATTGTAATGAAAAGAACTATGAGTGTGTGTGTGTGTGTGTGTGTGTGTGTGTGTGTGTGTGTGCGTGCGTGCGTGTGTGTGTGTGTGTGTGTGTGTGTGTGTGTGTGAGTGTATCTATGTCTGTGTCTGTCTGTGTGTCTTTCTGTGTGTCTGTTGGTCTGTGTTTTTGTCTATGTTTAAGTATGTGTGTGTTTTTCTGTGTGTGCGAGTGCCAAAATTGGGTTAGGACAATTTTCTGAGCTGTTTCTGAATTGATCTTTACCAAAGTCAGAGCAAAAGTGTGGATGGTTGAGGAATTGCTAGTACATAAGTTTGAAAGTTATGAGTATCAATGCCAGCGTGACACAGCCCAGAACATATGCCTAGTACTTGCATAAAGTTGCTTCCCCAGGTGATAATAAAACTTTACTTCTTGGTGATCTATCAGTTATGTAAAATATTATGAGGCGGTCAATAAATTTAAATTCATGATCAAAATACCAGAGTGAGAGAGAGAAGGATAGAGAGAGAGAAAGGGAGAAGAGACAGGCAGACAGACAGAGGGAGAAAGACAGAGACAGAGACTGAGATAAAGAGACAGACAGACAGAGAGAAAGAGATTGAAAGACAGACAGAGAGAAAGTAGGTAAGAAGAGACAGAGTCAGAGAGATAGATGAAGAGAGAAAGACAGAGATAGAGAAGAGAGAGATGATAAGAGAAGAGAGAGAGAGGAGAAAAAAGAGAAAGAAAACAAACACACACTCAAACACAATCAACACACAACACAAACGACACACACAACACACACACACACACACACACAAAGATAAAGAGAGAGAGAAGAGAGAGAAGAGAGAAAGAAAAAGGCACAGAGAGAGAGAGACAGATATAGAGAGAGAAGAGAGAGAAGAGAAAAAAGAGAGAGAGAGAGAGGACACACACACACACACACACACACACACACACACACGCAAACACACACACACAACACACACACACACACACACACACACACCACAACACACCACACACACACACACACACACACCACACACACACACACACAACATATTTCAGAATATCCTCCTCCCATCTTTGTTTTGATTATCCAATAAAAATCCAAAATCAAATTTACAACGTGGCACGAAAGTACATGGCCATTAAAAAAGAGTAGTGAAATTCATCATGAGTGACAGAATCATGATGACCATCGTACTTATGATGGGGCAGCCAGGTGTATATATAGGGGTCTGGATAACAGCCGTCTCATCATCTGATTGTCTGCCTTGCATCAGCCAAACCTGATCTGTCCTTGTCGTCTGCTCTCTGCTGAAGCTTCATTTGGTGAGTTACCTGTTCTGTCTTTTTGTTTGTTCTTTTCTTTCCTTCTTTTTGTTTGTCTTTTTCTGTCATTCTTCCTTTTTTCTTCTGTCTTTCTGTCCTTCTTTTACATTCTTTCTTTTTTTTCCTTCTGTCTCCATTTGCTTTTTTGTTTTTCTATCTCTCTGTCTGTCTGTCTCTAAATCTAATCTATCTATCTATCTATCTATCTATCTATCATCTATCTACGTATTTAGGTATATATTTAGTTATCTATTTCTCTGTCTATCTTTCTTTCTTTCTTTCATTCATTCTTTCTTTTTTCTTTCTTTCTTTCCATTTTTTCTTTCTTTTTTCCTTTCTTTCGTTCTTTCTTTCTTTCTAACTTTATGCATTCATATATTTATAAACGACATTCTCTCGTTTTACTTATATGTATCTACTCTTCTTCTTTCTTTCTTTCTTGTCTTTCTT
>JAPXFY010000244.1:22500-25000 GCA_030674185.1 Monoplex corrugatus
AGGGGGTGATGTTAACACTGCATCACTGGGCGAATAACCTCCACGATGCAGGTTACCGGCCAAGGCGGACGAAGTTCCGCAAGGAACTCAACGGCTATGTGTTCAAGACCAAGGCGAACCACCTAGATGGAGGACGTCGGCTGTGGTCTGGCATGGAGAGGGATGGGCTCCGCCATGCGACATTGCCCAAGACACACTAAATGAAGATTACAACCGCAACTCAATCCATACCGGCCGGTCGTCGCCTGGAACAAGGACCGCGCCTTCCGTCGCTGGCCATCAGGGCGGAGGTGAAAAGTATGTGACTGGTGGACCAAAATCCCTACGTACTAGAAAAAATGTTACTATCGGCACCTGGAATGTGAGATCGCTGAGAGCAGCAGGAAAAGTTGCAGAACTAACACATGAAATGAAGAGATACCGATGGAACGTCCTTGGGCTCTGTGAGGTACGATGGAAAAACCTCGGAGAAACGTCTACTCCAGAAGGCCACAAACTCTACTTCAGTGGCAGTGAAGACAAACATGAACATGGAGTTGGATTCCTCATTCACAAAGACACTGTGAATGCCATTTGGGATGCCGACCAATCTCTAGCAGATTCATTACTATTCGGCTTAAGGCTTCACCTTTTAACATCACCGTCATCCAAGCTTATGCCCCAACAACTGACTATGATGACGAGGCTGTCGAAGATTTCTATGATCAACTGCAGGAAATCGTAGATCAGACGCCAAAGAAAGACATCATTATAGTGCAGGGCGACTGGAATGCGAAGATTGGAGAGGATGAACACAATAACTGGAAAGGGATATGTGGCCAATACTGCAACCCTGAGACCAATGAAAGAGGTTTGAGGCTCCTAGAATTCGCCAGTTACAATGACCTGAAGGTGGTGAACACGTTCGGTCCACACAAACCATCTAGACGCTGGACATGGCACAGCCCAGGAGAAAAATACCACAGTCAGATCGACTACATCATGGTTCAAAGACGCTTCCAGTCAAGTGTTAACATCGCAAAGACCAGGAGCTTTCCAGGAGCCGACATTGGAAGCGATCATGAGCTTGTAATGATGACCTTCAAACTCCGCCTCCAGAGGATGAAGAAACAGGGCAACATAAGAATTAAGTTCAATCTTGAGAAGCTCAAAGACCCCAACATAGTTGAAAACTTCCAAGCAACGATAGGAGGGAAGTTTGCCCCTCTCCTCGTCCTTGACAATGGGGACACCGAAGTAGACACTCTGATCAACAACTTCAACACTGCTGTGACCGAAGCAGCCAACGACATCCTTGGAAAACACCGACCAACAAAGATGCCCTGGGTCACGGAAGAAGTACTAAAGCTGAGCGACAAACGCAGAGACCTAAAGCAAAAGAAGAGTACGGATGAAGGAGCTAAAGTGTACAGAAAAGCCAACTAACAAGTTAAAGAAGGCATGAGGAAAGCAAAGGAAACATGGATTGAAGAACAATGCCAAGATATCGAAGCAAACCTGCAGAAAAATAACAGCAAGAAAGCCTACCAGCTTGTGAAAGGACTAACAAGCTCAAAACAAGGCAGAACCACTATCATACAGAACAAAGCAGGGAAATGTCTCACAGAAGATCAAGAGATTCTGCAGAGGTGGACAGAGTACTGCTCCGAATTATACACACACACAACAACAGGAGATCCCAAGGTGCTAGACGTTCCTCCACCAACCAACAACGACAGCTACCCCATCGTGCGAAAGAAGTTGAAGCTGCAGTAAAATCATTGAAGAAAGGCAAGTCGGCAGGAGTGGACAACATTCCCTCAGAACTGGTCCAGGCAGGAGGAGAGGCCATGATAGATATGTTACTCATCATCTGCAATAAGATCTGGCGCACAGGTGAGTGGCCAACACGTTGGACCCAGTCCCTGATCATCACTCTCCCGAAGAAAGGCAACCTACAACTGTGCCAAAACTACCGTACCATCAGCCTGATCAGCCATCCAAGTAAGGTCATGCTAAAAATCCTTCTGAGTAGACTGAAGCCACAAGCTGAGGAGATAATAAAAGAAGAGCAGGCAGGTTTCAGACCAGGAAGAAGTACCACAGAGCAAATTTTCAACCTCAGATTGCTCTGTGAGAAATACCTGCAACACCAGCAAGGCCTTTACCACGTCTTCGTGGACTTCAAGAAGGCATTCGACAGAGTTTGGCACGCAGCCTTGTGGGCAACCATGAGGCTGTACAACATCAATGCCAACCTGATCAGAATCATAGAATGCCTCTACGAAAAGGCGACCAGTGCAGTCTACCATGACAACAACATAGGAGAATGGTTCCGAACCACAGTTGGAGTACGCCAAGGATGCCTGCTCTCCCCCACTCTCTTTAACATCTTCTTAGAGAGAATAATGGCTGACGCACTTGAAGACCACGAGGAAACAGTCAGCATCGGAGGTAGAACAATCACAAAATTGCGTTTTGCCGACGACATTGACGGACTAGCTGGGCAAGAGCAAGAGCT
>JAPXFY010000244.1:30000-42500 GCA_030674185.1 Monoplex corrugatus
TTTTCTTAACCTCTAGTCACATATGTTTTTTTAAGCAACCTATCAAAGAAGTAAAGAAAAACAAAACAAGAGGGAAAGGGGTTCTCTGTGCGATGCTTTACAACTAACAAACAAATAAACAAACAAACAAGCAAAGAAACAAAACAAACAAACAAACAAGAAAAAAGAAATTTCAGATTTAAAAATCTTTGAACATTATGAAATAAACATGTATCAGTACACATTAGGAATGAGTAAAAAAAATCTTTGCACATAATTAACAAACAAGATATGATATATTGGCGATTAGCAAAAATACACATGCGCACGCATACATGCACTTGCCCACGAACACGCACTCATGGTTTATTAACAAATACACAAGCACATACACGTATACACACACGCATGCACACGTGCATATGCACATAATATACGAAAAGGATAGTTGCTGATATCTTTTATTATGTTGAAATGTATTATCTGTTAACAATAATGATGGATGTTTGTTCTGAGAATACTGTTGCATATGTCAATGTTACCATAGAACATGCAAATACATATATATATATTTATCTATATCTATATATCTATATGTATATATATATATATATATATGCATAGGTGTATGTATTTGCATGTACACTACACCACCACACACAGACACGCATACACAAAAATACATATGTGTATGTATATATATATATATATATATATATATATATATATATATATATACATATACATATAAATACATATACATATATATATATATATACACACGTATATATATGTATACATATATATATATAGATATATATATATATATATGTGTGTGTGCGTGCGTGTGTCTGTGTGTGTGCGTGCGTGTGTGTGTGTGTTTGTGTGGTGCGTGTGTGTCTGTGTGTGTGTGTGTGTGTATATAAACAACGAACATGGCTAGTTCATTTACATATAAATATGTTGACTCTAGATCACGAAAAGGATGTAACCTGTTTTGTCTGATCATAAAAACACAAGATTTGAAAACATGGATCAGTAAAGAGGGGCATGTGAACCACAAAAACAAAAAACAAAACCAAACCAAACCAAACCAAACCAAACTAACCAAACCAAACCAAACCAAACCAAATTAAACCAAACCAAACCAAACCAAAACAAACTAAACCAAACCAAACCAAACCAAATCAAACCAAACCAAACCAAACCAAACCACACAAAACCAAAACAAATCAAAACAAAACAAAGAACAAAACCCAACATGCAACTGAGGTCCGCTCCCCTCCCCCACCCCCTCAAAAAAAAAAAGGATTTAAAACAGTCAGGTTTCATCAGTGTGTGCTCAGTGTGTGATTGCGTGTATGTGTGTGTGTGTGTGTGTGTGTATGTGTGTGTGTGTGTGTGTGTGTGTGTGGAGGTGTTCGTTCGTTCTTTAATTTAACGTCTTTTCACTATTAAGTGATATTAACGGTGTGTGTGTGTGTGTGTGTGTGTGTGTGTGTGTGTGTGTGTGTGTGTGTGTGTGTGTGTGTGTGATGTGTGTGTGTGTGTTGATGTGTGTGTGTGTGTGTTGTGTGTGTGTGTGTGTGTGTGTGTGTGTGTGTGTGTATGTGTGTGTGCGTGCGCGTATGTGCGTCTATGCTTGTGTAGGAATGTATTCATTAGTCATGAAAAGTTTAACAGGCTATCATTAGAAGAGAGGAGGAACTACAGGTATAGAACAATAATACTCAAAATAAACAACGTACAGATCTGAGCTGTAAGCGCCTTGCACTTTGCAAATACAGAGCCAAATCAGCATCCTTCTTGACTAAATCTCGAAATGATACAAGAGAATATGAATGCCGTCGTGATGTAGTGGGTAGCAAAACGGACTACTGACTGGAAAGTTGTGGGTTCGAATCCCCATCAGTCCCATCAAAAATCTTTGTGGGATTTTTCCGCTCTAACCGGCTCCTACCCAGATTTGGGCGAGCTTTGTGCTCATTGGGAAGACTGAGACCACACAGTCAAGTCTCATCCACTTCACGGATGTGTCATTGAGGGTGTTGCTCAAATCTTCTGACCAGCACCGCAGGTGTCTGTATCTCTCGTTCCTGGTTGACACCAGGAAACATTATATAGTAAGTGTAGAGTACAAGCCTGTCACGCAGTCTCAATCTTAGATGGAACTCTATAGCATCATGATTGTCATCCTCGTCGACATCATCGTCATGTTGTGTATGTCAGTCCAGAATATGCACATTTTAATTCTCAAATATGGTTTGATGAAGGAGTATTGCATTATGTTCAATTCAGTTGTGCATATGTATGTGTGTGCATGTGTTTGTGTATGTGTGTGTGTGTGCGTGCATGTGTGTGTACGTATGTGAGTGTTTACATGTTTGTGATTGTGTGTGACTGTATGTTTATGTGTGTGTATATATGTCCGGGGTGTAGGGGGCTCTGGACAGATGTAGTACCATTGATGTCTGGCTGCTGCACTCTACCTGGTAGGGTGGACGGGCATCACTGGTCCTCGTCCATCCTCTAAATCTCTCACGTGCTGGCTCCAAGTGCCACACCCCGGGACCTCGCCTCAGCAGGCGTGCCAAACCATGTGAGGGGGTGATGTTAACACTGCATCATTGGGCGAATAACCTCCACGATGCAGGTCACCAGCCAAGGCGGACGAAATTCCGCAAGGAACTCAACGGCTATGTGTTCAAGACCAAGGCGAACCACCTAGATGGAGGACGTCGGCTGTGGTCTGGCATGGAGAGGGATGGGCTCCGCCATGCGACATTGCCCAAGACACACTAAATGAAGATTACAACCGCAACTCAATCCATACCGGCCCGGTCGTGCCCGGAACAAGGACCGCGCCTTCCGTCGCTGGCCATCAGGGCAGAGGTGAAAAGTATGTGACTGGTGGACCAAAATCCCTACGTACAAGAAAAAATGTTACTATCGGCACCTGGAATGTGAGATCGCTGAGAGCAGCAGGAAAAGTTGCAGAACTAACACATGAAATGAAGAGATACTGATGGAACGTCCTTGGGCTCTGTGAGGTACGATGGAAAAACCTTGGAGAAACGTCTACTCCAGAAAGCCACAAACTCTACTTCAGTGGCAGTGAAGACAAACATGAACATGGAGTTGGATTCCTCATTCACAAAGACACTGTGAATGCCATCATGGGATGCCGACCAGTCTCTAGCAGACTCATTACTATTCGGCTTAAGGCTTCACCTTTTAACATCACCGTCATCCAAGCTTATGCCCCAACAACTGACTATGATGACGAGGCTGTCGAAGATTTCTATGATCAACTGCAGGAAATCGTAGATCAGACGCCAAAGAAAGACATCATTATAGTGCAGGGCGACTGGAATGCGAAGATTGGAGAGGATGAACACAATAACTGGAAAGGGATATGTGGCCAATACTGCAACCCTGAGACCAACGAAAGAGGTTTGAGGCTCCTAGAATTCGCCAATTACAATGACCTGAAGGTGGTGAACACGTTCGGTCCACACAAACCATCTAGACGCTGGACATGGCACAGCCCAGGAGAAAAATACCACAGTCAGATCGACTACATCATGGTTAAAAGACGCTTCCAGTCAAGTGTTAACATCGCAAAGACCAGGAGCTTTCCAGGAGCCGACATTGGAAGCGATCATGAGCTTGTAATGATGACCTTCAAACTCCGCCTCCAGAGGATGAAGAAACAGGGCAACATAAGAATTAAGTTCAATATTGAGAAGCTCAAAAACCCCAACATAGTTGAAAACTTCCAAGCAACGATAGGGGGAAGTTTGCCCCTCTCCTCGTCCTTGACAATGGGGACACCGAAGTAGACACTCTGATCAACAACTTCAACACTGCCGTGACCGAAGCAGCCAACGACATCCTTGGAAAACACCGACCAACAAAGATGCCCTGGAAGAAGAAGTACTAAAGAAGTACTAAAGCTGAGTGACAAACGCAGAGAACTAAAGCAAAAGAAAAGTACGGATGAAGGAGCTAAAGTGTACAGAAAAGCCAACTAACAAGTTAAAGAAGGCATGAGGAAAGCAAAGGAAACATGGATTGAAGAACAATGCCAAGATATCGAAGCAAACCTGCAGAAAAATAACAGCAAGAAAGCCTACCAGCTTGTGAAAGGACTAACAAGCTCAAAACAAGGCAGAACCACTATCATACAGAACAAAGCAAGGAAATGTCTCACAGAAGATCAAGAGATTCTGCAGAGGTGGACAGAGTACTGCTCCGAATTATACACACACACAACAACAGGAGATCCCAAGGTGCTAGACGTTCCTCCACCAACCAACAACGACAGCTACCCCATCGTGCGAGAAGAAGTTGAAGCTGCAGTAAAATCATTGAAGAAAGGCAAGTCGGCAGGAGTGGACAACATTCCCTCAGAACTGGTCAGGGCAGGAGGAGAGGCCATGATAGATATGTTACTCATCATCTGCAATAAGATCTGGCGGACAGGTGAGTGGCCAACACGTTGGACCCAGTCCCTGATCATCACTCTCCCGAAGAAAGGCAACCTACAACTGTGCCAAAACTACCGTACCATCAGCCTGATCAGCCATCCAAGTAAGGTCATGCTAAAAATCCTTCTGAGTAGACTGAAGCCACAAGCTGAGGAGATAATAAAAGAAGAGCAGGCAGTTTCAGACCAGGAAAAAGTACCACAGAGCAAATTTTCAACCTCAGATTGCTCTGTGAGAAATACCTGCAACACCAGCAAGGCCTTTACCACGTCTTCGTGGACTTCAAGAAGGCATTCGACAGAGTTTGGCACGCAGCCTTGTGGGCAACCATGAGGCTGTACAACATCAATGCCAACCTGATCAGAATCATAGAATGCCTCTACGAAAAGGCGACCAGTGCAGTCTACCATGACAACAACATAGGAGAATGGTTCCGAACCACAGTTGGAGTACGCCAAGGATACCTGCTCTCCCCCACTCTCTTTAACATCTTCTTAGAGAGAATAATGGCTGACGCACTTGAAGACCACGAGGGAACAGTCAGCATCGGAGGTAGAACAATCACAAAATTGCGTTTTGCCGACGACATTGACGGACTAGCTGGGCAAGAGCAAGAGCTAGTCAGCTTGATAAAACATCTTGATGAGGCCTCCACAGCATATGGCATGCAGATCAGTGCAGAGAAAACCCAGTTGATGACAAATAATACCAATGGCATCAGCACTGACATTACCATAGACAACAAGAAACTTGAGACCGTCCCTAGATTTAAATATCTGGGAGCTATAGTATCAGATGAAGGATCAAAGCCCGAAGTACTTTCCAGGATTGCCCAGACCACAGCTGCAATGACCAAGCTAAAAGTCATCTGGAACGACAAGAATATCGCAATCGGCTCCAAGATCACACTGATGCGTTCTCTGTTCATGTCAATATTTTTGTATGCATGCGAAACATGGATCATAACAGCAGACATTGAAAGAAGGATACAGGCAATGGAGATGAGATGCTTCCGCAAACTCCTTGGTATCTTGTACAAAGATCATATAACCAATAAGGAAGTGAAAACCCGAATCGAAAACGCCATCGGGCCATATGAAGACCTCCTGACCTCAGTGAAAAGATGCAGTGAAAACAAGTGTACTGTGGGTAGATTAAAGCAGTTTGACAAAGAATGTGGTTGAGTGTGTGCACTCCAATGCTCAGAGATGGTCTATATTGATACACATGAACTATGATAGTATAAAGATATCAAAATAACACACAACTGGAGTGTCAGTAGTACTAAGACAGAAAGAGAGACCCAAAGTGTTCAGCTTAAATGCGTTACTTCTCACCCATTGAAACTGAAGTCACATGACAACAGGGTAGTAAGTACCAGAGAATCTGGGACAAGTTTTCCCAGTGTTGTGACGATAAGAATGTGGATGATAGTGAATAATTATGTCATAGGACTCCGTTTGGAATTGAGAATGCATGACAGACGTGCACTCTATGTTCATTTCAGAAACAAGTAATGATATCGGATCCTCTGAATGATGATGAGCCTCAACTGAATGCTAATAGTTCCATGGACAGCAATGAAAAAAAATGAAACAGTCTTGAAAGAGGCAAACACAAAAAGAACATTCATGAACAAGATTAAGAAAAGACCAGTTACATTAATAGGATATTTTATGAGGCAAGAGAAATTTGAGCATCTAGTCACAATAGGATTGCTTGAAGGAAAAAGAGCACTAGGTAGACCCAGGGAAAAAATATTGGATGGACTTGAGGAGTGGATGAAAACATGTGTGTGTGTGGTGTGCGTCAATGTCTATACATATATATATGTGTATATATATATATGGAGCCCAGTACTACCTGTCACAGGGTCGAATTGCTGGTGACTAAACCAGCAACCCCACCAGTCCTCTCAGGAGGATGGTGAGGAGGGTGGCTAGAAACCCTGGTGGAAATAAATTAGATCCATCAAAGGGCGCCAGCTCTGGAGAGCTACCCGCGGCCATCTAGCTAAGGGAGTAAACCCTGACAGTAAATCCGGTGTGGGGCCCCTAAGGCGGTTGGATGGCAAACTTTGTCACTTTCCGGCAGCTCCTGCGGCCGCGTTGGCACCAAAACGTAACAGCCCTGCTGTTCCTTTGGATCTGTCAGCGAGGTGGAGAGGGGGGACAAGTTGCATGGGCAACAGCCTGTCTTCCATATTACACTGCCCAGGCTTACATCCGTCCATTCATCCACAAACACTCTGCACCTACGACCTGGAGAGGACACTCTAGCCTCGCTACTAACACTAGTGTCGGCACAACACGGGAAGCAACAGATACCGGTGATAAGTCATTGCTCTACTGGCGTAGAGCTGACGCCAGGGGTTGCTTTTGACGGTGGGAGAGACCTTCGTGTCTTACTGGACAGCTACCGCCCACCTAAGCTGGGCAGCCCCCAGCCAGTTAGATGCTGTCCCGCCACGACCTGCCTTCTTCATTGGGTGCATGAAGATTAGGAGAAAATCTGACAAGCAGGTCGTTAATTACCGCACCAAACAAAAAGAAAAATTCAAATTCAAGAAACGGATCAGGAAAAGGATCAGCAGTGAAACTGGGCTGTTGGAATGTCCGAACAATGATGCCTGGGCTCTCCCAAGATCTGCAAGACATCAGCGACGCCCGAAAAACCGCCGTCATAAACAGCGAACTAAAGAGGCTCAATGTGGACATTGCCACTCTGCTGGAAACACGGCTGGCTGACTCAGGAACACTAAAGGAAAGGGACTACACCTTCTTCTGGCAAGGAAAGAGTTCTGATGCCCCAAGAGAGCACGGAGTAGGCTTTGCAGTAAGGAACAGCCTGCTGAACATGATTGAACCAGGCAGCGGCGATTCAGAACGACTCTTGACTCTCCGCCTCAACACCACCGAAGGCTATGTCACTCTCATCAGCGTTTATGCCCCAACTCTGTCCGCCTCTCCAGACACCAAGGATGAGTTCTACGAAAATCTTGCATCAACCATAAGGAACATCCCCAGGACAGAACAACTTGTTCTCCTGGGCGACTTCAACGCCAGAGTGGGTGCAGACAATGACTCATGGCCCTTCTGCCTCGGTTCCTTTGGAGTGGGGAAAATGAATGAGAATGGACAGCGACTGCTTGAGTTTTGCGCCTGCCATGAACTGTGCATCGCCAACTCCTTCTTCAAGACGAAGCCTCAGCACAAAGTCTCCTGGAGGCATCCCCGCTCAAAACATTGGCACCAACTGGATTTGATCCTAGTAAGACGTGCCGCTATCAAAAACGTTCTCCACACTCGCTCTTATCACAGCGCAGACTGCGACACAGACCACTCTCTGGTATGTTGCAAGATCAGGCTACAACCAAAGAAGTTCCACTGCTCAAAGAAACAAGGGAACCCTCGCATTGACGTCAGCAAGATGTCTCAGCCAGATCTTGTAGAACAGTTCTCAGAGGCCTTTCAGAGAGAATACGATGCATTGCAGCCCAGAGACTGTGCCACTGAGAGATGGGAAACACTACGAGACACCATGCACCGCATTGCTATGGCCACCTTTGGGAAGAAAACTGTGAAGTCCCACGACTGGTTTGAGGCCAAATCATCAGAGATGACTCCCACTGTTGAGGCCAAGCGTGCCGCACTCAACAAGTATAAGCGGTCACCCAGTGAGAAGAACCTGCAAATCCTCAGGGCTGCCAGAAGTAAGGTTCAGCTTAACACCAGGCGCTGCGCAAACGAGTACTGGACAGAGCTCATCGAAGAGATACAGAGTGCTGCTGAAAGAGGCAACATCCGAAGAATGTATGATGGCATCAAGAAGGCACTGGGACCAACACAGAGCAAGATCGCCCCCCTCAAATCCTCCACTGGGGAAGTAATCAGCAATCCTAGCCAACAGATGGAAAGATGGGCAGAACACTACTCCGACCTCTACTCCACACAGAACATGGTGTCCCCCTCAGCCCTCAATGCCATCAAGTGCATGCTGGTAATGGAAGAACTTGATGCAGAGCCAACTGCGGACGAACTCAGCAAGGCCATTGATAGCCTGGCATCAGGGAAGGCACCTGGCAACGACGGAATTCCCCCAGACCTCATCAAACACTGCAAGACTTCTCTTCTGCACCCTTTGCACGCAGTTCTCTGTCAGTGTTGGAATGAGGGAGCTGTACCACAGGACATGAGGGACGTCAAGATCGTCACCCTGTACAAAAACAAGGGCGAAAGGAGTGACTGCAACAACTACAGAGGTATCTCGCTCCTCAGCATTGTTGGCAAAGTCTATGCTCGGGTCCTCCTGATCCGCCTGCAGAAACTGGCTGAACGCGTCTACCCGGAATCACAGTGTGGTTTTCGAGCAGAGAGATCCACGGTAGACATGGTCTTCTCCCTTCGCCAAATCCAGGAGAAGTGCAGAGAGCAGCGGATGCCCCTGTATGTGGCATTCATTGACCTCACCAAGGCCTTTGACTTAGTCAGCAGAGATGGCCTTTTCAGGGCTCTCCGAAAAATCGGCTGCCCCCCCCCCAAACTGCACAGCTTAATTGAGTCCTTCCACTCAAACATGAAAGGGATGGTGCAGTTCAACAGAAACCTCTCCAAGCCCTTCGACGTATGCAGCGGTGTGAAACAAGGCTGCATCCTGGCCCCAACCCTCTTTGGAATCTTCTTCGTTCTCCTCCTGAGGCATGCGTTCAGCACAGCGCAAGAAGGGATCCACCTGCGGACCAGATCAGATGGCAGGCTCTTCAACCTCGCCCGCCTCAGAGCAAGGATAAAGGTCCATGAAGCCCTCATCAGAGGCATGCTATTTGCCGACGATGCCGCAGTTGTGACCCATACTCAGCGGGACTTGCAGTCACTAATGGACCGCTTCTCCCAGGCTTGCAAAGATTTTGGTTTGACCATCAGTCTTAAGAAGACAAACGTCCTGGGCCAAGACACGCCATCTCCACCAGCCATCACCATTGATGACTACGAGCTTGAAGCCAAACTAAACAACCAAACCAAACCAAATCAACCAAACCAAACCACACAAAACCAAAACAAAACCAAAACAAATCAAAGAACAAAACCCAACATGCAACTGAGGTCCGCTCCACTCCCCCACCCCCTCCAAAAAAAAAAAGGATTTAAAATAGGTTTCATCAGTGTGTGCAGTGTGTACTTGCGTGTATGTGTGTAAGTGTGTGCACGCGCGAACGCTTGCGTGTATGTATAAATCTCTGTGTGTGTGTGTATGTGTGTGTGTGTTGTGTGTGGTGTGTGTGTGTGTGTGTGTGTTGTGTGTGTGTGTGTGTGCGTGCGCGTATGTGCGCCTGTGCTTGTGTAGGAATGTATTTATTAGTCATGAAAAGCTTAACAGCGATCATGAAAAAAGAGGAGGAACTACAGGTATAGAACAATAATACTCAAAATAAACAACGTACAGACCTGAGCTGTAAGCACCTTGCAGTTTGCAAATACAGAGCCAAACCAGCATCCTTCTTGACTGAATCTCGAAATTATACAGGAGAATATGAATGGCGCCGTGTTGTAGTGGGTAGCAAAACGGACTACTGACTGGAAGATTGTGGGTTCGAATCCCCATCAGTCCCATCAAAAATCTTTGTGGGATTTTTCCGCTCTAACCAGCTCCTTCCCAGATTTGGGCGTCCTTTGTGCTCATTGGGAAGACTGGGACCACACAGTCGAGTCTCATCCACTTCACGGATGCGTCGTTGAGGGTGTTGCTCAAATCTTCTGACCAGCACCGCAGGTGTCTGTATCTCTTGTTCCTGGTTGACACAGGAAACATTATATAGTAAGCGTAGAGTACAAGCCTGTCACGCAGTCTCAATCTTAGATGGAACTGTATAGCATCATGATTGTCATCCTCATCGACATCATCGTCATTGTTTTGTAAAATCCGTGTCAGCTTCCGTAGCCATTAAGATGGCGTAGAAAATGGGATGAGAAAAAAAAGGTGACTTCACTGACTTTAATGATCTTAAAAAAAATTAGGAATGTTGTGTATGTCAGTCCAGAATATGCACATTTTAATTCTCAAAGATGGTTTGATGAAGGAGTATTGCATTATGTTCAATTCAGTTGTGCATATGTATGTGTGTGCATGTGTTTGTGTATGTGTGTGTGCATGCGTGTATGTGTACGTATGTGAGTGTTTTCATGTTTGTGATTGTGTAGGTGTGTGACTGTATGTTTATGTGTGTGTATATATGTCCGAGTGTGAGTGTGTGCATGTGTGTGCTTGTGTGTGTGTGTGTGTGTGTGCGTGCGTGGTGTGTGTGTGTGTGTGTGTGTGTGTGTGTGTTTGAGTGTATCTATGTTTTTGTCTGTCTGTGTGTCTTTCTGTGTGTCTGTTGGTCTGTGTTTTTGTCTATGTTTAAGTATGTGTGTGTTTTTCTGTGTGTGCGAGTGCCAAAATTGGGTTAGGAAATTTTCTGAGCTGTTTCTGAATTGATCTTTACCAAAGTCAGAGCAAAAGTGTGGATGGTTGAGGAATTGCTAGTACATAAGTTTGAAAGTTATGAGTATCAATGCCAGCATGACACAGCCCAGAACATATGCCTAGTACTTGCATAAAGTTGCTTCCCCAGGTGATAATAAAACTTTACTTCTTGGTGATCTATCAGTTATGTAAAATATTATGAGGCGGTCAATAAATTTAAATTCATGATCAAAATACCAGAGTGAGAGAGAGAAGGAGAGAGAGAGAGAGAGAGACAGAAGAGACAGGCAGACAGACAGAGGGAGAAAGACAGAGACAGAGACTGAGATAAAGAGACAGACAGACAGACAGAGAGAAAGAGATAGAAAGACTGAGTCAGAGAGATAGATGAAGAGAGAAAGACAGAGATAGAGAGAGAGATGATAAGAAAGAGAGAGAGAGAGAGAGAGGAGAAAAAGAGAAAGAAACAAACACACACTCCCACAACACACACACACACACACACACACACACACACACACCACACACACACACACACACACACACACACAAAGAGAAAGAGAGAGAGAAGAGAGAAAGAGAAAGAGAGGCAGAGAGAGAGAGAGACAGATACAGAGAGAGAAGAGAGAGAAGAGAACAAAAGAGAGAGAGAAACACACACACACACCCACACACACACACACACAACACACACAACACACACACACACACACACACACACACACACACACACACACACACCACACACACACACACACACACACACACACACATACAACATATTTCAGAATATCCTCCTCCCATCTTTGTTTTGATGATCCAATAAAAATCCAAAATCAAATTGACAACGTGGCACGAAAGTACATGGCCATTAAAAAAGATATAGTGAAATTCATCATGAGTGACAGAATCATGATGACCATCGTACTTATGATGGGGCAGCCAGGTGTATATATAGGGGTCTGGATAACAGCCGTCTGCATCATCTGATTGTCTGCCTTGCATCAGCCAACCTGATCTGTCCTTGTCGTCTGCTCTCTGCTGAAGCTTCATCTTTGGTGAGTTACCTGTTCTGTCTTTTGTTTGTTCTTTTCTTTCCTTCTTTTTGTTTGTCTTTTTCTGTCATTCTTCCTTTTTTCTATCTGTCTTTCTGTCCTTCTTTTACATTCTTTCTTTTTTTTCCTTCTGTCTCCATTTGCTTTTTTCTTTTTCTATCTCTCTGTCTCTCTGTCTTCTTCTATCTATCTATCTCTCTATCTATCTATCTATCTTCTATCTATTATCTATCATCTATCTACGTATTTAGGTATATATTTAGTTATCTATTTCTCTGTCTATCTTTCTTTCTTTCTTTCATTCATTCTTTCTTTTTTCTTTCTTTCTTTCCATTTTTTCTTTCTTTTTTCCTTTCTTTCGTTCTTTCTTTCTTTCTAACTTTATGCATTCATATATTTATAAACGACATTCTGCTCGTTTTACTTATATGTATCTACTCTTCTGTCTTTCTTTCTTTCTTTCTTTCTTTCTTTTTTCTTTCTTTCCCTTTTCTTCTTTTTTTTTTGTCTTGAA